>ANCB02000385.1:0-39936 GCA_000331835.2 Trichoderma hamatum GD12 | reverse complement strand
CCCCCCCCTCCCCCAAAAGTCTGCTATTAAGAGCCCTTGCTTCTTTACCTTACATTGCCTCCTTTTCTTTTAGTCTGAAAAACCTTACCGAAAGAGAGGCAGCCCACGGACGATGATACCGTACTCCAGAAGCGAAGGCTGCTCGCCTCGAACACTCGCACCATGTGCTCACGTCTCTCGAACATGTCATGTTCGTTCTCCTCCACCAACCCCAGAATGGACAATGCGAGAAATGTCTTAGTCTGCAGCTCCCCCTTTTGAGGCGTTCACATGTACCACGTGCCTCATTCGCACAATGGCTGCATTAGGAGTGAGTGCCGGATCTCGCGATCGCTATGCACGCATGAGACAGATATTGACGGGGTGGTAACTCTGCTTGATGTTGCACGGATGGAGATCTTTGTGTGACGGGTGCGGGAGACGTGGAGGATCGTGGCTGAAGCCTCCTCTTGACTGTGTGTCAAATGGTCTAGATACTCCGCCAGGGGAATAAGGCCGAGAGGAGGTCGTAGGGAGGAGCTGGAGACGGATATAACGCTGCCGAGACATGGTGGTGCTGGCTGAGCTTTTGGGCTGCTTTAGGGCATACCGTTCTAAGCGTCTTACTGAGGCTTGATATGGATTCGGATCTGAAGGCGCTTTGCAGGTTAGGCTGTATGTATTTTTAGCCTTGGGGATCCCGTCTGGAGCTCGGTTCTAGTCAGGGGCAATGAGTTACAGATGCACCATGTCTTGTTTCTTGAGAGCAGCCTTGCGAGCTTGTGCGATGGATGAGTGGCCAATTCCATACCTGCCGTCTGACTTGATTTCTCTTTATAAATACCGGGTAGCCCATCTATCATGAGAAGAATTCGGATATGCTGTTATTTATCATAAATTATACTCATCACTCTTTTTTTTTTATCGGCTACAATGCTGCTTCTTGCGCTACAGTTTCTTCTTTTTCGTGGCGCATTTGCCTTTCCTGCGGCTCAGAATGCCGTTTCCTGTGACCATGACAATCTGTATACGTCGCTCTCTCGAGATGGCGGAGACTTTTGTTCGAGCATGATGAGAATTCCTTGCGAGGTGTCGTCAACTCCGACACAATTCGCATCGTATTCCTCAGCCAAGTTATCCTCATACGTGAGTATTCCGTGTTATAGTCAAGTATTCTTTTATAGCAGTTAGTAATGTGTACTCTATAGTGTGCCTGTCTTATGACGAGCTACGCATCATATGGAACGGCGGCACTTACTGCGACTGGCACCCCAGCTGGCCAATCCAACGGCACGGGGCCATATACGTCGTGGCGTAATTCTCACAGACCATCGCCAACAGGTGGTGCTACTCAAGCGAGATCTGAAAATGGCGACGATGAGGGAGCGTCGAAGACTAACAGTGACGATGGCTCGGCAACGGAAACTGGTAGAGCATCTGTTACTAATGCTTCTGGGAGCAACAATGGAAGCTCTGCTGATGGGACAACTAAGACTGATTCTTTGAGTAATCTTGGGTCACCAACGGATTCTGCTGCTAATAGCTCTGGCGCTCGGTCAAGTATTCAGTCGGATATAGCTGGATCAGATACAGGGTCAATGACGGGGAAAGTAACGCGCACGTCGTATGACACTTCTCAAGGGACGTCAACATCTAATTCGGCTGATGATAGTGCCAACTCTCACAATGGCTCAGCAACAGCAACAAGAGCTCCAAATACAAATGATGGCTCGGATGCATCTTCTCAAAAAGCAACGGCCAGTACGGCAAGAGGTGATGCTAGTTCTATAGACGATCCAACGGACGGCGGGTCTGGAAGAGCAACAAACTCTGGGGAAGGGCATGCTTCCACTACTGCTTCAAATGGACAGCCATCTAATAGCACATCGGGTTCCCAAAGCCCAGCTAACGGCACACAAAACTCTGGCCAAGGGTTCAGCATAACTTCAGCCAGTTTCACTGACACTCGGATACCGAGTTTCACCTATACTGAATCTATGCCTGTAATAACATCTGGGGATGCATCTGGTACCGCTGGTTGGAATAGCTCAATCACATCTTCTCCATCTGCTACGGCTACAGCTGGACTCACGTCTAGAGCAATATCAGGATCCTCTTCAAGACTTGGAAATTCGGGCACAGTTACCACAGTCACAAACGGCACTCAAGTAGCCACTCTTACCATTCCTCCTTTTATTACACCCAGCAGCTTCAACAGCAGCACCATCAGCCATATTGTCAATGCAACACAGACAGGGCCACCTCCTTTACCTGCTGCAAACTTCACCCAGGTAACTCGAACGGGTGCTATTGTCAAGCCGACATGCTATCAGATGCCTGAGCCTCAAGGCGGATCGACTCGAAGAGCACTGCTTCACAACACAAACCTCCGAGAACAAAATGCTACCATTCCGTTCCCATACATCGAGTCTGTGGACTTTCAGACAGATGGCGTTGATCCATTATACCTCACGCTGCGAGATGCTGCTGAAGGAACTCATTATATCGATGTTTCTAATCGCAGTTACATCGCCATTGTGGACTCTCTTTATAATGCCATGATCATCGATGCGAAAGGCATTCATTTCTCGACCAAGAAGTGCGAGTATGATGTATCCATCACAATAGACTCCATGTATCAGCAGCTTGCAACGCTGTCTGGACAAATCTGTTCTACAGGCAGCCAGCAACGAAAACGAATGAATTATGCGGACTTCAATCAGACTCTTTATCTGCGAGACCAGTGTAACAATCCGATCAGGCAGACTGTACGACAATATCCATCGCTCAAGGTTGGAGATACAGACTGTAATGATATTGAAGTCGACGAGGATACTGGTCGATGGCTCTTTGATTGCACATTCCCTGGCTCAGACTCGGGCACCATGAGATGTGAATGGGCCGTCAGGAATGATATCGAAGAGTTTCTCTTTACGGATCCTTTTGGCGGTGCCTGTCCTGACTTGTCCACTGTAATCACAACTCTGGAAGCCAATGGCCAAGATTTTATCAATCCAGAGTCTCTTCGAACCGAGCTCTACAACCAGGGCCTCGATGATGCGCAAAAAGCAGAGGCCAACCTCATTGTCATCTACTATGAACAACTCTGGGAGATCCTGAAGCAGGCCTTCTCAAAGCTTCGCACTCAGCCACCTGGCAAAGCGAGCGCCATTCAAGAGTACATCGACGTGTATAACCAGTATCGTAATTTCGAGGACGACATCTGCGAGGATCTTCACGCCGGGGACATGCCGCTCAAGATGAGCCTCCGCGCAGGCGTAACCACCATCGACGCCATCGCAAGACTGAACTGGGCACCAGAGAACCCCAAACCTTTCAATGTGACAATTCAAGATCCAGCCAAGCTCGCGTGCTGCAGCCCTGGAAGCAACGCGAAGAAGGACGAATCGACGGGCACATGCGAATATCCGTTCAGCGCTCACTTGGGCGATACGGGCTGCGTCTGCGGAAAGACGGCTTCGGGAGCTTCCGTGGCTTTTGAGATTACAGAGTGCGAAAACTTTGTGAGCGAGTGTGAGAATGACGATGATTGCTCCAAGGCTGGACACCCAACGTTTATTTGTTTGACTGGAAGTTGCTGCGGTGGTGGCGTTTGTGCTGATCCGTATGAGTGTGCGTCGAATGGGTCTGCTTTGGTGAGGCCGAGTCTGTTCTTTTGAATTTGGCTGTTGAGATGATTCGGATGTGAGTAGCTGGGTGTTATTTGGATGGAGCTGCCGAGTAGTTAAGAGTATCCAATAGTTTGAAATCTTTTCGCCACTTGACTTTGCATGGTACTCTTGTACCAACATTCAATTCACAGACCCTACAATGCAGTCACATGGCGAAAAGGCACATAATTTTGAAATTTTAACAAGAAAAAGTCCGATTCATTTAGCCGCCAGGATTCTCTTTGTCCTGGGTATTCATCTAATCAAATTTTTACATGAAGCCGTTAAACGTAACCAGACTCCGCTCAGCACCATTATTCCCATATTTAGACCTTGGGGGCAACGGTGGGGGTGATCTTCTTGCCGTCCTTGTTGTAGCGGACACGAGGGGGGGGAGCACGGTTACGGCGGCCCTCGCGGGAACGGACACTGTTCAATTCTGTCAGCTTCTAACGTACCTTTATGGGGGGCGGGAAGGGGTATAATGTTCGAGAGCTGGGACGTGAGTCCCATAGTACAACCAAGGCTCATCTGAAGCACATACGCCGTGATGGCGCAGTTGTAACACTCCCAGGGGAGGCAACGTACCGGACAATCTTGCCGTGAATGGCACAAGAGACGCAGTACTGCAGCTTCAGGTACATCTTGGGGACGGTGTACTCGGCAAAGACAGAGGCATCAGAGATATCACCTGGATAGCAGAGGTTAGCGGATGCGAGTGATGTGTATTGTGCGCTCGATTCAACGTACGAATGGCAGCAGACTCAACCATGTTACGGATGGTGAATCTCTTGATCGCCTTATCCTTGGGAGTGCATCGCGAGCAGTTGCTGCAGCGGATGGGCTTGGTGTGGCCGCGGCCCTTCTTGTTGCGGCCGCTGTTGATATGTTAGCATCCAATTCGTGTGGCTTCAAGATCATTCCATGTCGTCAATCCTCAACAGCAGCCATCGATACGAAATTATACCTTTCCACAGAAAGATACAAAATCGTTGACAGCGGGATGCTAGAAGGAACAGACGGAACAGATGAAGAGGGATTCGTACTTGTTCTTTCTCTTCTTGACCATTTTGGCGGTGTCTGGATTGAACTATTAGATTCTCACGCAGAAGGAAGAAGAGAGAAAGGAGTTCAGTTCACGTACTGGAATCGGTGTTTGTCAAAAAGAACTTCGCCTAGGGCTAAGGAAAGCTGATTGTGCCAAATCAATCAATCGCTACCCACTAGTGCGCTCCACACAATGACGGATCAGTATGTGCAGCCAGAAATTTCGCGAGGGGCAGGGCAGCTATCGGAAAACCCTAGGTCATGTGATTACAGTTGGTGCCGCCGAGCAGGGAAATTTCTGGCGCGCCACACCACTAAAAGTAGTTCTCACTCATCAACCGCAACATCTGAAGATTGCTTAGGACGGCAGTAATTTTATTGTCGAGGTATGTCTGAAAGATGCTGCATTTCTACCTGCCCTCCATGAGCTCCGTGAGCTTCATGAGGGAATCATCTTTGATGTCTCTCTCTTGAAATGCTTTTACGGAGCTCTTTTCCCAAATACCCGAACGTCGATGGCGCAGAGACAATTTGCAACATCGACGGCTTCTTCTCTTCCCCAGACGTCTCACGCAGCAATTTTTGCTAGGCAAAAAATCTAACCCTTCCAGTTAGGCAAGATGCAGATTTTCGTCAAGACCCTCACGGGGAAGACGATCACCCTTGAGGTGGAGTCTTCCGACACCATCGACAACGTCAAGTCCAAGATCCAGGACAAGGAGGGCATTCCCCCGGACCAGCAGCGATTGATCTTCGCTGGTAAGCAGCTCGAGGATGGCCGCACCCTGAGCGACTACAACATCCAGAAGGAGTCTACCCTCCACCTGGTCCTGCGCCTGCGTGGTGGTGCCAAGAAGAGAAAGAAGAAGGTCTACACCACCCCCAAGAAGATCAAGCACAAGCGCAAGAAGACCAAGTTGGCTGTCCTCAAGTATTACAAGGTCAGCAACGATGGTAACATCGAGCGTCTGCGACGAGAGTGCCCCAGCGACACTGTGAGTAACCCCCTTTTGCCGTTTCCACGCGGCTTACAAAACTCCATGAACATTGTGGCAAAAGTATTTGGAATCTAACATGGGTTTGCCTTTTAGTGCGGCGCTGGTGTCTTCATGGCTGCCATGCCTGATCGTCAGTACTGCGGTCGCTGCCACCTGACCTACGTCTTCGACAAGCAGTAAACGACAAAAAACTTTTTTAAAATGGAATGAAAATTTTGTGGATTGGACAGCTGGAGCCATGGGACTGCCATAGCAAACAAAGGCGTTGATGTAGCATAGAGAGCACATCCGGCGGCTTCTGGTAATGAATGCTTGATTTAAGACACGTCTGGAGTTTCGGGAACTGTAGTTCATGTGACAATGTGCAATGAATGTCGTATAAATATTTGGTATCTCTGTGACAATTGCCGTGATTATCGGAGTACCGAGTGCTGAAATGTCGCATGGGAGATGAGACCCATTTCACTGATAACGCGATATTCCTAGTACAATTCAATATCCAAATTATTTTGGCCCTGCACGAAAGATTTTGCGATTTAGTTGATCCACTTTAACTGAGTATGGGGCTGAGGGGGCCTTCAACTTATACATTGTACACTCCATCCAGTAGCCTTCGTCATATGTATCACAATGATCACGCGACAGCCATGACTTTTTAAACTTCAATTCAATCATGTTGATGCCAATAACCTAGGTTAAATCGAACAATGCAACATCGAGATCGGGTATGCATCCCTTATATGTACAAAAAATTAGTAGCAAAGCTGTTTTCCCTTGAACGCCATTTCCAGATTTCCTTACAACTCCCTCAAAAGTGAAGCGCAGATACCACCCCAGGTCCAGAGCCGACATCTCTAATGCAACCAAAATTTACTCAGCCTTTGGAGTCTTGCCTTTCTTTGCCTTCTTGGTCTTGTCCTTCTTGGGCTTTGGCTGCGAGAGTTCACCTTCCTTAGCCACCACCAAAGAATCCGGGTCAGGATCGGCAAAGCTTCCGCTGGCTTGCGACGTAGCTAGATCAGACACGGCGCTCAGCTTTTCTTTCGTGCTGAGTTTCTTGTTACTCTTCTTCTCTTCGTCGGTCTTCTCATGAGTCAAGGCTTCATCTTCTTCGCCGCCATCTTTGGACTCCTCTGGTTGGGCTACCTCAGTGATGGACTTTGAGTCAGTCGAAGCCTCCAAGTGCTGGGAAGCACTCTACTCATCCTTTGACTTGGACTTCTTCTTCTTCTTCTTCTCTTTCTTGTCATCATCAGCGTTGGCCATAGGAACATCCTCATCCTCATCACGCTTGCGCTTCTTCTCCTTCTTCTCCTTCTTGTCTTTCTTGTCCTTCTTTTCTTTCTTGTCCTTCTTCTCCTTCTTGGAGGCAGCCTCAGGGGCATCAACCATGTCCTCATCGAGGTCCAATCCGGCATCTCCGAGAGACTCCATGACAGATTTCTAATTTCAAGTTAGTTTGCGTTCAGAAGAAAGTAAATGAGCAAGTTGTAACATACAATAACATCAGCGTTCTTGGTGGGGCGCTTGCCGGTGGCGTAGAACTCGAGACGCTCATCTACCTGCTGCTTGAAAGCATCGCCAAAGCGGGTGGAAGGCTCATCGGAGAAGACGTCGATACGAGAAGCCATGGAAGCCTTGTTGGCCACGCATCGAGACATGCGGCCCTTGTTCTGCTTGCTAGCCTTGGCAATGGCACCGGCGTGGAACAGAAGACCAAACTTGGGAGTGTTACCCTTAGTCTTAAGCGCTCGGAAGAGAGCCTTCTCGGCACCAAGAATCTGCAGGGTTGATGAGGGGAGCTTGGCCAAGTTGGTGAGAGAGCCAGCATGGGAGATGAGACGAGCAGCAACGCTGGATCCAAGCAGGGCCTTCAGGTTGGGGGCGACCTGGTTCAACTTCTCATCAAGATAGTTGGAGGTTGATCGACGGTTATCGGCTTGCTTGAGGACAAGCTGAGAGAGCTGATCGATGATCTCAAAGTCTGTGGGAGTAAGATCGTAACCCATAGATACCTTGGCGGCATCAATGATGGCCTGGGCCTTTTCTCCATCTTCGCCAAGGACAGCGGCAATGTCGTGGAGCTTCTCATCGGACAGCAGCTTTCGGTTTCCAATCACACCGACGAGCTGAGCGTAGGTGTAGTTGTCTGAGGTGAATCTCTGGAGCTCAGGGAAGTGAGAGCCATACCATTCACGAAGGCGCATGAAGAAGCCGTTGACACCCTTGTCCTGGAAGTCGACGGTGGCAATAGCCTGGATGATGTGGTTGTCGTTGCGGGTGACGTTGAACTTGACCTTGGCACGAGAGTACGCGTGGGCCAGACCGAGGGAGGCCTTGGTGAGATCACCAGTCTGGAGACCCTTCAGCAGCTTCTCAGCGTGCAGACGAATTCCACGGATAAGTTCGGCAACAACCACGGAGGTTTCGATCGTCTCGATAGAGAGGCCGGGGAACTGAGCCTTGATGGCACCACCAAGGTTCTTCTCCGCCACACCAAGAGTAATCTTGCTCTTCTTGCCGCTCGTCTGGGGGAGATTGAGCTCAAGGACCGACTTGAGCTGGTCGGAAACGATACCCTCAGAAATCAGGTTGACGTTCTCGAGAGCCTCGACGTGGCCGCTGTTGTTCAAACATGTCAATTCCCGGCCCAACTAATGGCTCATAGTCAAGTAGGAACAAGGTATTACCTGAAAGGAGTGAAGTTTACGAGATTGACCATTTTGCTGAACTTGGGCAGCTCGTTGACGGCGGTTTGCACCTCCTTCAACTTGGCGCCAACAGCATCAGCCTGGTGCACCACATTGAAGAGGGCATAGCCCAGGGCGGCCTCAAAAAGGACGTAATCTACGTGCGCCATTGTATCTCTGTCCAGGCGGCGCCGTTAGATTGAGAGGAGAGACGCGGTGACTGCAATTGGAGGCAGCTTTTCGGTTTGGTGTTTTTTCCAAGATCTTCGCATCCAAACTTTTTTTTTAGTCGACGAAATTTTCTGGTAGCTTGGAGCATTAGCGCACGGGCCAATAGAATTTTGCAGCCGGGAGGGACTTCGATGTGGGATGTATCACGTGAGGCGAGAGCGGGGCTCGTCTGGTTTGGGCAGAAGGTGAACGAAAGGTGACCTGTAGCTGATAATGAGAATGCGGTGATATCGACGGCTTCTACTGGGTGCTGAAGGGGATATGCCCGATCAATTTTCAATTTTTTTTTCTATCTTACTCTATTTTTACTTTAATTTTTCTATCTATTCTCAGATGCTAATCTAGAGTCATTTGCTGGCTCCTCCCAGCTCCTAGTTATTTGGGAAACCATTCTTCAAGTTGTCGTACTTCGACTGCGGGTAATCAATGCAGTTATCCTTCCTCTGGAGTGCTCGGGGGCCGCCAAACTCATTCACCACAATTCCAATCAAGCTGTCTTGGCCCTCCTTATCACCGCTGCTCTCCCACCACATGCCACCTCCGAGACCCCACTCCTTGATATACCCAGCTTTGACTCTGCTAGCATGAGGAGTGTCGTAAGAAACAAGCTTTCTCGTCTGTGGGTTATAGCAGTAGCTGGCGCCGACGGCTTGATCGTAAATTTCTTGTGAGCCCGGAAGAGGAAGAACCTTGTAGTCGAAGATGCCATTCTCCCAAGAACCCTCGCCAATGCCGTTATATGGCCTGCCAGGGCCGTCTGTATTCTCAAAAGCACGCCCATAAATGGGCATTCCGAGCACAATCTTGCTGGGCGCTACACCGTTCCTTGTGTAGTGATCAATGGCCGCGTCAGTAGAAAACGGTGTAGATGCAGGGCTGCCATGCGACACGTGGAGATTGGCCTGATGGCCGCTCGTCTGATCCCAAGAGCCAGCGTAGTCGTAAGCCATCAGATTCCAGAAATCAAGGTATCTGTCCATGCCTGGAATATCAAGATTTCGAAAGTGAGTGGGCCCCGCAGGACAGGCTACAGTCAGCTCGAAATGGCTGTAATTTGGAAGCGTGGCTGAGTAGGCATCCAGCTCTCGGCGGACAGTGGCGAGAAGCTCAACGAAATTTCTGGCCTCTTCAGCATTCTGAGGATACTCCCAGTCGATATCCAGACCATCAAACCCGAGGTTTTTCAGAAGCTCAAGACCGGATTTGGCGAATGTCTCGCGGCCCTGCTGGGTGCTGGCTGGTCCCTTGAAGTTGCCGCTATAAGTCCAGCCGCCAATGGACAGCAGAACTTTGAGATTTCGGTTGCGCTTTTTCAGAAGGTTGAGCTGCTTGAGACAGCCATACATGTTGTTGCCAGTATCATTCCATGAGTCACCCTCCCAGTGAATGTCCGTGTCCGCCCAGCCATCAGTCATATGTCTGCATATATAATGTTAGACAGAGTGCATCTTTGCTAAGATGGAAGGGGAATACAGATAACCTACACTTCTCCGCTGTCTTGCTTGACATTGGCAAAGGAGTAGAGGACGTGAGTAAGCTTATCGGCGGGAAGGTCTTGCGGCCTATGCTTTCTAGCATAGATGGCCCTTTTCGGCTCAGAATCAGTATCAGCTGAAGATGCATCCACAGAGTGGCACCAACGTTGTGTAACCAGATCATATGTAGGTACATACCAATTCACAAAGTAGGCGACTGAACGATAACCGCCTTCAGACATGGTTATTTGTGATGAAAAGTAATTAGAGATTGGGATGAAAGATGATAATAAAATGAGGCCCGCAAGGAGGATGAGGTATTTGGGGACGGCTAGATCCCTATGACGAAATATGTTGTTGGTATCCAGCGGGAGCGTGTTGGGAGACTACTAGGTAGTGAAGTCGATCAGACAGCTGCCCTTTATATACGTGTAATGGCAAACACAAAGATGCCCCTTGCTCTATTTCTTCTTTGCAATAATATGAACAAGTAATGAACAAGTCGCTTGGCAGTCGAATAATGGTGGAACAACTCAACGGCGGCCTCAGATGCTGTCGTGGCTTTCGCCCCAGCCTCCACTTTGTATGCGCTGTCGAAGCTGCTGACTGGCCAGCACCGCCTCATCGACAGCTCATCTTTTGCTCGTCCATGTCCACAAGCCAGCCAATGCAAGAACATAGACTGATGCATGACCAAACTACTGTTGGCCAATTAGCTACGATCTTGTGTTCTACTTCAGAATATATAGGTCTGTAACCTGCTGACATTTGTTATCTGCTTGTCACCTCAGCTCGCTCGACGGCCAGCTCAGTGGTCCATTAGTACAGTAGGACACGATTTTTATATCATCGCCTGGAGGATGTCTTTGGTTTCATTCTGGCCCGCATTGAGTTAAATACATGAGTGTCTCGAGCGTTGACACCCTGCACTGGCAGCGACCTGGCGATTTCTCTCGAGGCTCGAAAGAGCGGGGTTCGGTCGTCTTTAGCTGCTACATCAGCTTTAGCACCATGTTCCCGTAGGAGCTTGACGACATTTTCGTGTCCGCAGTACGAAGCCTGAGAGAGCGGCGTTTGGCCATGATAGTTTGGCGCATCAATGTCGACGCCATTTTCCAGCAGCAGCTTGACAATATTCACGTGCCCCAGCTCCGAAGCGTAAAAGAGCGGTGTCTGGCCCCTCCAATCTGCTACTTTACTCTTTGCACCATTTTCTAGTATCAGCTTGACGATGGCCTCGTCTGCCCATCTAATCGCCTCAAAAGCCATCGTCTGCCCATCTAATCGCCTCAAAAAGCGGCGTCAAGCTCTGGTAATCTCTTATGTTAACCCTGGCACCGAAATCGAGCAGATGTTTGATCATGCCCTGATGCCCTCCTGCAATGGCGCGGAAGATTGGTGTGTGTCCACGACGATTCCTTGCATTCGCATTATGCCCGTTTTCAAGTAGGCGAGTAGCTATATTCTCCAATCCGTAATACGCCGCAAGATGAATGCCTCTCGTTCCACCTGAAGAATCGTCAAAGACTTTCAGCCTTGTATCCTTTTCCAGCATCTGCTCAGCGGCAGAGACCTTGGATTCAGAATTAAGAAAATCTAGAATCGGCTGTATCTTTTTAGATGCACGAGCATGGTGCCCCCAGTAATTCGCAGCATAGTCGTACAGCGCATTGGATGCTTGCCGCTGGTGCAATTCGGAGGGTGTCCTGCAGATGCCACTTTCAAAGGCGCGAAACGATAGATACGTGACACAGACCGTGGTGATATCTGTCTCTGCATCTGGAATCCAAGATTTCCCTTCTCTCTCAAAGTATTCCTGGATGGTATAGTGCGCCAGTCGCAAGACATTGCTTTCAGGATCATACGTAACCAGGCCAGCACAAATGGAGGCCAGAATTTCTTTGTCAGGGATGAACTCTTCGTCCAACTCCAGCTTTCCCGCCTCAACTGCGACGGCGTGTTGTAGTTCAGTCATAGAGAGCACTCGTTTTGCGTGGATGAGCCAGGATATCACCTTTCTCGCCAATTGGTGTAAATATTCCCCTTGGCTTTCGATTCTTTCCATTGCTTGTTTGTATATCGTGCCTAGAGAATGAGGCAGTGTTCGCAACGCTTGTCTGATATGCCCAACCGTTGGCAGCTGGGCCAAAGAATCAACATGGAGTCGCACAAGAAGAAACCTGCCATCAATCAGCCCTAAAAGCTCTTATTTGGAACATTCGTGCAGATACTCACATTCCATCAGAAAGTTGAGATATTTGAGTTTTTATCTGCGCCTGTAAGCTAAGACTCCTCAACACACATTTTGGGAGTCTTGTCATATGGCTATCGAGGTATGCCTGCACATCCTCATCTTTCGCACTAATTTTGAAGTAGATACTTTGGCCGAAAGCGTCAATGATCTCTTGGATGAATCTCGACGTCGCAAAAATATTTATATTCGTTTGTGTTTGAAGCTTAAAAATGGTAGATAACAAGACTTTGCGGCACCCGCCAGTTTCTTGACACTCATCTAGTGCATCGATGAGGATAAAAACCTTAGAGTAAAGAGTACTGACCGATTGCAATGCTTCTGATAGTTCATCTAGAGACGGCCTTCTTTCCTTTTCGGTGTTTTCGTTGCATTTGTTATAGAGGGTCTGTACACAATCTGGTATCTTGGCTTGTCTCTGAATTAGCTGTTTCAGTAGACTTGCAATTAGATCATGTGCCTTCTGTTCATAATGTCTCCTAAAATCGCAGTATAGATATGAGATGCCTACACTAACGTCATCTTTATATCGAGCAAAAATAAGATCATCAATAACTGCTGCGCTCAGAATAGTTTTCCCAGCTCCAGGGACACCTGGACAGAATAGCGTTTGCCTGTCAGACTTTAGCCAAGACAGATATTTGTCGGAGGCTAGAAACCAGTGGCAAGTCCCTGGCTGGCGAATCCTAATATAGTCACTCTGCTGAGGGGTAAAATCTATGGGAGTGAGCCACTCGAGAAACTTTTGGTACTCTTGGTCGTGATATACACTAAGGAGCTCCTCAACGCCGTTATGGACAACTGCAAATAATTAGAATTCATTAAATACCATTAAGCTGGTTATACTAACTTTGGAGGACATCAGTGATCCGATTCTCAGTCTCAACTTTGTTGAGTGAGATCTTAGATAAAAGATCTTTGGTGTATGCTGCGGCTGCCATTGCGGCGTACCCTTGCCACTCTTTATTCTTATGAGAATCAGAGTAGTCACAAATGCCACGGATAACCAAGCACGGAAATTGGTTCATTAATCCAGCTGCTTCCATCTCAAAACACAAGACGTCTTTCTCTTGGATAAGCTTGTCGCGGACAAGCGCATCTTTCATAACCTGATTTGCCGAGGCAATTAGGCCATAATGAATAGCTGGGTTATCATCTTGCTGAGTCCTATCGGCCCGTACTACAATACTCGACGAATCTTTTCCACAGCAGCTTGAGCAGTTTTCCTCGGTATTTGAAGGATGAATCACCGAGGACTGATATAGTCTGTCGGTGGCTGGCAGCGGTCGCCCATACCTTCGCCGTAGCCTCGGTAGTTTATCAAGGATGTTATTAATGGCCTCTTCAAGCTTGTGGCCGTGTATCTCATAATCTGCCTCAAGTCCATTCACTGCGGTTCGGAAAATTGTTGGTGGTTGATTTAGAAATCCTGTCGTATGAAAAGTTCCATCTTGGATTGTCTTGCCAAAGTCATACTGGAAAACGCCCCCGTTGCCATCGCGGGGAGCACTAACCACGACATCACCAAGTCGTATATCATGTTTTTGGCTTGGAGCACCACCACCGATACCAACCATTAGACCGATTTTGATGTTGGGAAAGCTATGCAACATATTCTTGGCAACGCCGGTAGCGCTAGAAATCCCGTACTCTCCATTGGGCAAAACGGCGATAACTACATTATGACGCCCGATCCTGCCCAACGCATAGTTGTTATCGTCACTAGGATGCACACACACTGGCGCCTGGTGCTCTTCATCAAAGAAAACCTGAGCAGCAACGTATTCTATGCTTAGAGCGCAAATCCAGCCGACAGTATAGTCTGCATGCGTCAACTTTCGGTTAATAGCACGGGCTGTTGCCCTTCCAACATCATCACTAATTGAACATCTTATCTTCTTTCGAGCTGGAGCAGCGCTATTAACATTCTCTCTCTTATCCGCGGACATGTTCTCTGGTTTCCTCGGAACAGGCGAACTGTTAAACGCATAAGTGAAAAAAAGTCGTGTGTATCGCGATATATCAATGGAGAATGTAAGGATGGCTGGACTCTAGTAGTGGCGGTGAGAGTGTGTCCTTATTAAAGTATTATTTTAATACAAGGCAACCAACAGACTAACCGCTCTAGATCATTAAGGAGCCTCGACTCGAGCTCATACGTACTCGTGGGCGATGAGGGGGCGCAAAACCAGGCTGTAGCTAATAATAGGTACTCAGCCGCTGGGTTACACGCAACAGTCCGCGGACCAATCCAGTGGCCTCTTGGATAGATTTCGAAAAAAAAGTGAACAAATACTAGCAAAATCAGAATGAACAGTACGCAGTGTATATTTGAATTCAGTATAAGAGCTACGTTTTATTTACCACAGCTCCTTATCATAGATTGTTGGAAGCTGATTTCGGTATAACAAGATGGAAATTCCTATACTATGATAGGCCTGCTATGTCCTAATCACCAACACTGCTAATACGCTAAGTAGAAATAATTTCGGGGTGTAAGGGTAAAGAGTGTCCTAAATTGATGCCCATTAGTTAATGTCTCACTGCTTGCGATATGAACGTGTTATAGGAGCTCTATTATTAACATTATTTCAAAATACTACTGAAGGGAATGCAAACAAAGCAAGGATATCCATCATGGTTCTCATAACGCCACCAATTCAAAATACAAAGACGAAATCCTCATTCTCGAGGTCCGTAATGTCTGCAAAAGCCTTTCGACCCTTGACATCCTCAGTTTGAACTCTACTCTCTTCGTCGTCCCCTTCTAGCCGGGTATCTCCGTTTTCCACAGAGAGTCTCTGAGTTCCCTCTCGCATCGCTCGCTCTAATGCTTCCATGCGCTCTACTTCCTCTGCAGTCTCTAAGCTCATATCCAAAACAGTTGCACTCTTTCCTAGTGCAACTCTGCGCTTGGCGTGATGTGAATTGAGATACTTTAGGTATAGTGATGTAATTACCACAAGTACGATAACCAGGGTGAAAAACACAACGTTTGCGCGTAAGCCTCGTGAATATGATGGCGCTTCATCTGGCGTAAAAAGCAAAGGACCAATAATGTTGCCGGCAGATGAACCGATAAACACGAGTGCTGATGTGCATTTGCGCTTCGTATCTCCAGCTGTATTTTGCGCCGACCAGGAATAGATGAGTGGTGCTGCTGGGCGTTAGCATTGCAAATGTTGTTGAATTAGACTAAAACTTACTTATGCCCGTAAAAGTGGAAAGACAGAAATATCCTGCAAGTAGGACTGCTCTATGCTCAATATCGTGTGGAAAATGCAGCAGAATCGAAAAGCCGATGATTGGTGGGATGCACAGAATGGCAATGACTGGTCCTTTGAGCTTCCACCTCATGGAGACATACGCACTCAATGAAACAACCAAAACGTGAGAGAATCCAACTGGCACGTTGAATAATATTGTCTGGAACGGGTCCGTCACAAAACTTTGGATGATGAGTGGCCCAAACGTAGATATGCCGTTGGAAGGTACTGAGATGCAAAAGATCATGATGACCCATAACCAGGTCTTGATGTCTCTTAGGGATTCAAAAAAGTGAGCATATCTCCACTCTCGCGACATGACTCCCATCTGATTATTGCGAAGACGCTCTATAGCAATAATCTTGTCATCGTCGGTGAGGAATTTCGCCTCGGTGGGGGAATCCGGCATCCAGAAGAACATAGCCCCAGAGACTGCGACCGTAACCATACCGAAGAAAAGAAAGATGATCTTGGGCATGTTAGAGAGAGAGACTTGGAGATGGAGTGGTCTTCCTTACCTGGTATGGTCTCAAAGTTGAATGGATACTAGCAAGTCCATATGTTATAAGACTCCCAAACTACGCCTTGTTAGTGGCCAAAAAGATTGTGAAAGTCACCATCGTCTACTTACCACCCAAGTCAAGCCATTCATGCAGTACCAAGATCCGATTCTCAGTGTTTGCTCTCTATCGAATTGTTAGTGTTATTTGATGCCCTATGACAATAGCCTCAAGCAATATCATACCTTCGTCTCCACCACATCTGCGTAATAGCAACAAAGGCTGGTCCCACGCAAGCTTCAAAAGCACCCAAAAAGAAACGGGCAACCATCAGCTGTCCAAAATTATGCGCCCATGTCATCAAGGTCAAAGTAATCCCCCAAGCGAGAACCATGGCGCTGGTAAACTTGCCAATAGGAAGCTTAACTAGGGCCCAAGCCAAGGGCAGCTGCATGATGAGCTGAGCCAGAAAAACAATGCTACCGAGCCACGAGAACTCGTCGCCCACTAGATCTGTGTCATCGATCAGGCCAAATATTGATGCGTATGACAGTGTAGCCTTGTCGAGAGCTTGGAGAAAGTATACGGAGAGCATGAGTGGAAGCAGAGCGAGATCGATGCGGCGTAGGATGCGGGCGTCGTCGGCTGGGGAAACCGTTATGACTTCGTCTGGGGAGCGGCACAGCTTGATGAGCAGCATCGCCGCCGCATCTCGATGGTTTTTTAGCTGTGAATTTGCATCGGATGCATGAGATGGCCCATCGGGGCTCTCGCCGCCGTCGTTTGCGTCTTCATCTTGGCTCAAGGCCCGATAGGGATTGGACGAAGCCGAGGGCTGCGATGACGGCAGGGCGAGCTTGACGGTCGTTGAGAAGAGCTTTGAAAGCATGGCGCCGGCGCAGGAAACGATGGCATTTAAAGATGGTGTACCCAAAAAGAAGGGCTCTAATCTCTACCAAAAGAGCGGCTGCTGCGATCGCGTCAGGATATGAAAGAAGATGAAGAATAACAAAGGAGAGTTTGAGATGTGCACCGTAAGCATGTCAGCAGAGCTTGGGGGCCCCGATGACGTTCCGCTGCATGCTTCGGCTGCCAGGCACATCATCGCCAGATCTAGGCCACCCTAGGCACTGAGTGATGGCTGACAGGGCTCCTGTTTTAGCGCTCCTGTTTTAGCGCTCCTGTTTTAGCGCTCTTGTTTTAGCGCCCATCTAGAGGGCACGTGCTAAAGCACATACATGTATCTGAGAATTAAAGTCAGACATTGCAATTTCGAATTTCAGCCATCAGTAAGGGCTGGCGAGATGCTGTAGTGGTAGCTCCATATAGCTTGATACAGCTCCTGAATAACGGTTTGCCAAATTTCCGCCATATCAAACCTTCAATGGTTGTGGCGAAAGTGGTTCAGTGACTGCATCGATACTACTTCTACAGACGTCTGCGTAGATGAATTGGTATGTCAAGTCATATTATTTCTTTTGGGGATTTAACAAAATGTTAAAGGCCTTTATATAGAGCAACTGTTTCACAGAGAACGGCGATAATTGCCAGGCAAGCTTCTGTCATTGTGCTGGTTTAACTGGTTGGAATTGTATGGCTTATTTCTGTATGTTATATACATGTATATATGTATACAGCTGTTAGAACATGGCAATTGTCCAGGATATTTACAGTGGATTAAATAATAACACGGACAGTAAGGCTAGCACATCTTATTATGGCTTCTATTGTCATGTTATAGGTACCTGTGGTAGTTGAGTTACATAATTAAGTATTATAATTATGTATAGATTCGCGACACCCATTTCGCCTTTTACTGTAATTTGGGCATTAGTTACATGTTATAGGCCGTCTGAGCTCTCCCAGAACCACAAATCGCGATACGTCCCATATCATCCAACATACAATAGACGTTAGCAGGATTGTAATACCATTATACTATTAAGTAAACAACCAGAGGCATTGAACTTACAGGGACCCGTGTTTTCGCCTTGACCTTCACAAGGACCTGCAGCAGGGATGAGACATAGATCTCCTATTGGCGAGAGAAGAGATCTACTTACAACAACTGTGACCCTGGAAAAAAAAAAGAAAGAATAAGGAAGAAAAGATATTCTAACTCGTTTGGGGTGAGTACATATTCGAGAATGAATGCCGAGCCAAGGGTGGTGTAACCCAACATACATGTACAGATGACCCTTAGAGCTTATCAATCGCTCCCGGAATCGCTCCATATTGATGTAACTCTATCCGCATCTCCAAATCCGGATAGCCATTAGTTGACTCTTCGGGTCCATTGAATACATGAATAGCCGCCCACATGCCAGTACAACCACTTTCCCCATTCAACCTCTGCAATTGATTCGATGGATTCGCCCGGCGGTAAGGCGTCGGCCGTAACAAGGTGGAGTTGCGGAGCGGCTCAGTAGTGCTCTGTTTGTGTGGTTGGACTTGATATTCCAGTGGTCCTGATACGAAGCAAGTGACTATGGATTGCTACGGTGCTATGCAGGTTGGACGTTGAATACAACATGTATTGGCAAATTCCTGGCCATTGTGGCTGGATCTCGGGACTACGACGGAGCACTTCGGAGGGCTTAGTCAATGGCAGATTACATGTACCAGCATGCATTGCCGTGTATGTATGTGCCCTTTGGAGAGGCAAACAGTGGGCAAACAGATGATGATATGCTAATCTGGCTGCAGCTGTATGCGAGCTGCAGGTGATAGACCAGCTTGATAGTGGATTACCCGGCTATCCTGCCAACTCATTTGGGACTTTCCTCCGGCCTTGCGGCAGAGGAATGAATCCTTAGAGGATTATATGGGCAGCTGATTGATGGCTCATCCCCAAATAAATTAACTATCGTGATATTATACTCAACTCATTGAAGTAGAAGTGAAAACTGTGGATCAATGCCGCGGATAGAAATCACACGAATAGTCTCTTGGTCACTGCTGCTATCGACCAACAGTCCTGTATTCCGATAGTAAAATGAGCTGCTGCTCACTTGAGCAAACACAGATCTTATTTTGACTATATGTATCTATAGTCGCCCGTACATTGTTTGGTCCACATGAATTTGACTTCTAAAACTCGATCAAACAAAAGATCATAGATGGTTTTTTCCTAGTTCACCCCAACTCTATATATCGATTTTTGGCTATCTCCTTTCAAAGTATCGCAAGAGCTGTTATCATATCTACGATATGACTTTTCCTTGGGTTGATCTTAACATTCACCCGCTCTTTTTTGTTGGGTTGATCATCGCATTCACAATCTACGCCGTCTACCAGGCTGCCCTGCCTAAACCCTTGCCTGGAATTCCATATAACCCAGAGTCAGCCCAAAGATTCTTCGGAGATGTGCCACTTTTCAAGAAAGCAAAATACCGTCGACAGTGGCTATGGAGCCAGCCCCGAGAGCATGGGGCTCCTGTATCTCAGGTCTTCTTATTCCCTTTTCGCCGACCGACTGTTCTGGTGACCGACTATCGTGAAGTTGTGGATATCTGCTCGCGACGGCCAAAAGAATTCGATAGGGGTAATAGGAATAAAGAGTGTATTGGAGTGGTGGCTCCAAATTTTCACTTTGCGATGCAAACTGCAGATCCTCAGCTCCAATTTCACAAGAAGCTAATCCGAGATCTAATGGCACCCAATTTTCTTAAACTGGTTCGTCCTAGGGTTGAACGTGCTTCCAGGCAAGGAAATGTATATGTTCTAAAGACAGTGTTAGGTATCGGCACCCCAAATTTATGAGAAAGCTATCGCCCTCATTGTACTATGGAAATTGAAAGCGTCCAAAGGATATGGCAGACCATTTTCAGCGAGCAGCGATCTCTATTCAGCAACACTTGATATGATATGCGCTGTTGCATTCGGAATGGAGGATACAAGCTCTGCTCTACAGCACGAGACTGCTCATGTGCAAGCCACTGCCCCTTCATTTCCCAACGTCGAGGGCGAACCTGCTTGTTTCGCACCAGCTCCCATCACACCTGAACTCGATGGTCTCTTCAACATCCCAGAAATAGTGTCGATAGCTCAAGCAAGCCCGTTTCCATCATTCTCACAAGCCCTCGCTCTACTCAATCCAAAGCATGCACGAGCTCATTGGAACAGGAAAACCCTCATAATGCGCCAGACAGATATGAGTCTACAAAGACTTACATTAACCGGTTCATATGAATGCAAGAGTGCTCTGGATCAACCGTTATGGCGAGAGATGAATGCCGCGAAGGAGACTGGACGACTGCCAGACTACTACTCGCCAGCTATTCGAGATGAAGTAAGGTTACTGCAGGTAATTTATTTAATGAGAGCGCGTATTCTAACGATATGATATAGCTTCTTGGGTACCTTCTTGGCGGCCACGATAGCACCGCCGCTACCTTGTGTTGGTGGGTGAAATACATGTCAACCTATCAGCCAGTCCAAACTCGGCTTCGAGATGCTCTTCGATACGCTCATCTGGATGCTTGCCAAACTTCTCGACTACCCACGATAGAAGAAATCTGCGATACTTCTGTTCCATACCTGGACGCTGTCATGAAAGAAACGCTTCGATGCGCCTCTGTTGCAACGCTCATCGTCCGAATGTCAACTTGCGACACACAGATCCTGGGGTACCAAATCCCCAAGGGCACAGACATAATGATGTCGCTTACGGGCCCATCAATCACGGAGCCTGCTTTAGCAATTCGCGAAATGTCACGCTCTTTGGAATCACAGGAGTCCAAGGATAAGGTGCTCCCTTGGGGAGAAGATGTATCTCAATTCAAGCCAGAGAGGTGGCTTAAGCTGGTAAAGAATGCCGACGGCGAAGAAGAAGAAGCGTTTGACTCGCGAGCTGGGCCAAATCTTGCCTTCTCAGCCGGCATTCGGCAGTGCTTTGGGAAAAAACTGGAATATATGAAGCTGAGGGTGGTGATGACGCTGCTGATATGGAGCTTTGAGTTCCAACAGCTGGATCCATTGTTAAACGGACCGGATATTATAGAGAGGCTAGTAAATCTGCCAAAAGATTGTTACGTCAAGCTCGCGAGAGCATGATTGAGACGACACTGCTAGGCTTGGTGGTATTTAACACGAATAGCCTTGTATTTGCACGTATGCTTCCAGCTAGTTGTTATATGAACTAAATGACTCAGATATAATGAAGAAATGATCTTATGAGCTTGCTACCTGGAATTTATGAAATCTAACAAAAAAAAAGTCTAAATAATTTTAAAGAAATAGTCGCCCGTTTATTTCTAGGTCCATTCCCTTTACCCACAATCGCCATCCATATATCCTTGAATTGATTTTTTTTATATCTGGTATGTGCAGCATCGAAACCTCTTCACGCAGCTTCAACAAGCGCAATGGGTGCAGCTACTGATGACTCTGCGGCTTCGGCTTCGGCTTCGCGAGCCTCGGCCCATCTGTTCAAAAGGCTCAAATAGCCTTGCCAGAAGACGTTAATAATGCCGGTGAAGAGGGATCGATATGACAGTGGTATATAGGTGAGGCTGAAAGCCATGACAAACGGCCAGATTTTCCAGGAATTAGACCAGCTTGTGAGCCAAGTGTCTTGGACGCGCTGGATAGCGCCGCTGAAGCCGTCACCTGCAAGCAAAGCTTGCATGGCGAAGAAGTAGACGTTGATGCCGGCGGCAAAAATGAGCTGGTTCATAATTACTTTGACTCCTAGAGAGAGTGCACGAGATGAATAATTGTAGTGTTTGGCAAGAAACATGAACCTTTAGGGGTAGAAAGACAGTCAATTAGCATGACATTTTTTGTGTGAAACTCAACAGCAGAGAATTGATGCTATACTCACCATGAATAAGCGGGAATAGCCGTACCGGCTCCGATTATCATATTTCG
Source organism: Trichoderma hamatum GD12 (assembly GCA_000331835.2). Taxonomy (NCBI): domain Eukaryota; kingdom Fungi; phylum Ascomycota; class Sordariomycetes; order Hypocreales; family Hypocreaceae; genus Trichoderma; species Trichoderma hamatum. The sequence continues at coordinate 17,957 of ANCB02000385.1, read as the reverse complement.
GACTGTTCTCAACGGATCGTACTCATCATCATTCGTGCTCTGGGCACCCAGGTCGGCAAACAAGAATATGAACGTTGAAGTTATCGTCTGAGTCACCCAAGGCCTCTTTTTCTGAGATCGCCCATAAGCCTGGCCCATGCGAGTTACCGGCCCCAGGCGCTGCCATAGTGGACGAGAAATGACTGCATTTTGGGTGGTTGTAGCTGCCGCCGCTGTGCCGAAGCTGCCGCTGTTTGGTATTTGTTTTGAGATTTGATCTTGAATTTGTGATGATGACTGCGGTGATGAGGATGACTGGGCACGCAATTGGTGCCGTGGCCGGAACGTCAATTGCAGTTGCCGCCGGATAAGAGAGCGAAAAGGAGACGACGCCATGCCTGTTGAAAACTTTTCTTATTCTTTCAAAAAAATTTCCTTCTTTTCTTTTCTTTTCTTTTTCTTTTCTTTCTTCTTCTTCTTTTTTTTTTCTTTTATATTTTTTTGCGTTAAGCTGATATCCTCTGTGATATCATAGTTTGAATGAATGATTCAACTTCTTCAACCCGGGCCGGGGGTGAGACGCTTTGAATATGAGCAACGCTATTATAAATACGGATCAAAGCCGCGCCTTTCCTCTGCCACAATCCCTTGACAAGGCGTGGCCGGCGTCGGCATCGGCATTGCCATTCCGAGGCCTGCCATTTGTAAGCCGTAATAGGAAATTTTCGGATCTGAGGGCTCAGTCCCGTCCAGGCTGTGGCTTGAGCCGGATACATAGGCTCGTATATTAATTCGTGTACTTCGTGCTATTCCCGGCTATGTCCAAGTAGTCTTCGTCTAATTAACGTTTTTTCCTGCCAAATGGCTGCAAGACTAGCTCTTCTATTTGCAAGACTATCTTTTCCATCAAACTCCCAAAGATGCCTGCCAGCCATGAGCCCTCGCTACCCAGCGCGGCTATACTCAATTCCGACATGGAGCCCGCAATACTATTATCTACTAGTATTATGGAGAAGCACAGCTATGCCATCCAATAATTCTCGAGTTGTGCTTTATGCAAATCGACATAGGGCCCAGCATAACGCGTTACGGACGAGGACTAGCTTGGAGCGTTAATCCCAGCAGCTGCTTGGAGAAAATCAGGAGCTTCCTCCGCCAAAAGCTTCCACACCCCTCACCGTAATAACCTCCCAGTTAGCGTGGAGCTTACAAGCAACGAGCTTCCCTTTGTCGAAAGTATCCATTTGCCTTGTCTCATTATCACTGATTAGGAAGTCCTGCGCAGCCTTCACAATGAGCGACTCCAGCTTGACTGAGACTGAGACTCAGACGAGCCGGACGGCGGCCAGCCAGTCGACGCCGTCCGTCAGCGGCAGCGCTGATACTTGCACCAGCCCAAGTAGCGGTAACAGTGCAAGTAGCGGTAACTTGATGATGGACGACCTTTGGGTCGCGTTGCCCAAGCCCAGCCAGAACCACGTCCCGGAGTCGCTGCCGGACCGCATCCGCAGGATCAGAGTCGACCTGGAGGAGCTCGAGGTCTTTTACAGCATCTCCGTGTCGCCGGGCCGCCACGAGCGTCTCCGCCGGTACTTCTCAGACGAGCTCAAGGCCCTGTTCAGCCTCGACTTTGAGGCCATGAACCAGTCGGACAAGATCGACTTTCTGCTGCTGCGCAACTTCCTCCGCCGCAAGTCCCACGGGCTGTACGCAAAGAAGGAGTCCAACAAGGAGATTCAGCGCCTGATTCCCTTTGCCCAGCTCATCACGGCGCTGTGCGAGGCTCGTCGAGATGTCGACCCGCTGAACAATGAGCGCGTTGCACAGCAGCTCGACGACATTGCCAAGCTGGTCAGCCAAGTCAAGGAGGGCATTGAGCATGACCGCATCAAGATCTCCAAGACGGCTGCCTACAAGGCATCCAAGACGGTCATCGAGCTGCGAGGCCATCTCCAGGAATTCTTCAGTTTCTATTCGTCGTATGACCCCATGTTTGACTGGTGGGCGTCGGCACCATGGAAGGCAGCCGACCTCGCACTGTCTCAATTCATCCCCCTCATCCAGACCAAGTTGGCGGGAATGCATGAAGGAGAGACTGGAGACATCATTGGCGAGCCAATTGGCAGGGAGGCCCTGATCAACGAGCTCGAGGCTGAGATGATTGTCTATTCCCCTGAGGAGCTCATCAACCTTGCCAAGGAGCAATTCCAGTTCTGCGAGGCCCAGATGAAGACTGCTTCCGTCGAGCTTGGCTACGGCGACGATTGGAAGAAGGCTCTGGACTCTGTCAAGAAACATTTCGTCCCTCCTGGCGAGCAGGCAGGCTTTGTGAAGCAGCTGGTTCGTGAGGGCTCTTCCTTTGTCAAAGAGCACGACCTCGTCACCGTCCCGCCATTGGCAGACGAGGTATCTCGCATGACCATGATGAGTCCCGAGATGCAAAAGGTCGCACCCTTCTTTTTAGGCGGACCGCTGATCATGGTCTCTTACCCCACCGCCGAGATGTCACACGAGCTGAAGAAGATGGTTATGCGTGGCAACAACAGACACTTTGCCCGCGCTACGGCATTCCACGAGATGATTCCCGGGCACCGCCTTCAGCTCTTCATGTCCGAACGACACAACAGTCACAGACAGCTGTTCACGACGCCGTTCAGCATCGAGGGCTGGGCTATGTATTGGGAATACGTGTTCTGGGAGCGAGGTGACTTTTTCGAAACGCCAGAGGACCGCATTGGAACTCTGTTCTGGAGAATGCATCGCTGCGCTCGCATCATCTTTTCTCTCAAGTTCCATCTCGGTCAGATGACGCCACAAGAATGTATCGACATGTTGGTTGACTGGGTTGGCCACGAAAGGTCCACAGCCGAAGGTGAAGTCCGAAGGTCCTTCAACGGCGACTACGGCCCCCTTTACCAGGCCGGCTACATGGTCGGCGCAGTGCAGCTTTTCGAGCTGCGAAGGGAAATTTTGAAGAACGGCCACTTGACCGAGAAGGAGTTCAACGATTCGTTCCTTAGGGCCAACTTTATGCCCATTGAGCTCTTCCGAGCCCTGGTTCTAGATTTAGAGCTGCATCCCGACTATACACCCAATTGGAAATTTTACGAATGAAATGATGAAGTTGAGCCTTGAATCACGAAGTTAAGCCTTGAACGATCAGAAACGGAAGCGAACAAAAAGCAAAATTGAAATTGAACACTTTTTTTATTTTTATTATCTCGGTTTTGGAATTGGATTTGAGTTTGGACCCTCTTTGGATTTTTTTGAAGAGATTGTATTATATCGCGTCGTCTGCATGCATCTGCTCTTGATCTCGTTTAGCAAGTTTTCGTATTGCGCACACAGCCACAGCAAACTGCATAGCGAGCGATAATTACATGTAGTTAAACAACGGATTTTCTTTTTTTCTTTTTTTTTTTTTCTTGTTTGGTCTCTAATGGTTTATGAGAATTGTTTTATTTACAAATTAGCTGTTACTCAAATATATTGATTCCAAAGCGTGTGTGGCTATTTCTCACCTTCTGCGGACTGTGCGGAGATGTATTGAAGTTCGTTATGTTTGAACACACCACTAAAGCGAACCTGAACCTGGTTTTTAGATAAATCTATCGTACTGCACATGTATGGGGTTAAGAAATGAAGGGTAGTACTGTATTCCTAGGTATCAGTTATATGACAGGGTAAAATATATATATATATACACATAACGAGAGTTCCTGTCCCCCTTCTACCAAACGCCAGATGTATGCTCTTCAATGCTGTAAATGACTTACAGTCATCCACTTTAAATGTCTACCTCATCTTCATTGAGGAGCTCCAAACCGCTGTCATGTCTTCTCTTCGACCTCCTAGTACCTCTCTGACTCAGGTTCCCGACCGGAAATCCGCCTCTGCGTATAATCGCCCGTGAACTGACCGATTCTCCCTGAGTAATGGCAACATGTCCACTAGTCGAAGCCCCCTGAGAATCTTCGAGAAAGCTCTGACTCAAGTACAAAACTCTCTGCAGCTCTTCCTTCATCGAGCCCATGGCGTCCTTCGCCCTCCTCTTTTCCTCTTGCATCTCGCCCCTCATCCCGCCACTTTCAGCCCGAAGAGCGTGAATGGTATCGCGAGCAATCCGCAGCGACTCAGTAACTCTATCAATCTCATCACGCATTTCTGCGATCCGCGTATCACGAACCGCGAGAGCTGCGCCGTGATGTTTCTTGATAGTGATAGACTGTCGGGCAAAATTAGCCTCGGTGGAGCTCATCTCGTTAAGAAGCTCTGTGGTTTGAGCGACTGCTTCTTCAATCTTTGCTTCTAGCTCGGCGATTGTAGCATTTTTGGCGGAGAGTAGCTCTTCGCTTGACTGTTGCTGAGCAACATGCGTTTGTATTGATTCACGATGCTCATTCTCCATGCGCTCTATTAATCCTTCGAGCTCCGTGATATCACGAACGTAGCCATCAACGGCGCCTTTCAGTCGGCTATTAGCAATTTCAAGCTCCCTGATGTGACTGTCTTTCTCATCCAAAGCACGATACGCCTCGGCAACTTTGATATTGAGCTGCTCCATGACGGAGATGCGTGAGTCAAGCTGCTTGCGCAGAGAACGTTCGATTTCATGATATTCGTCAATCGAATCTTCGTCTTCTCTTGTTTTCTTCGACAGGGTTCGCAGGCGATCCAGTAGTAGGTCCAATATGTCGGCGCCATGAGCGGTAGGAGGCAATCTGGCCTCTCCTGGTGCGAGATACTCTAGCTCGAGGCGGGCTGCTCGAAACCCAGAAGCAAGCGACATAATCATCTCGCTGGCATCAGTGCCTGGGAACCCTAATTCGCTAATGATATTGGTAAGCTGTGCAACTGCCGCAGCTCGTTCGGACATGGTTTGTAATAGTAATTGAACCTGTTTCTCGATTCCTTCGAGAGAAGATAATGTCCCTCTTTTCTTTAAAGTGCCATCTGATAGGGCGTCGCTTATGCGTGCACCCAGGGCAGTATACGAGTCCAATGTCGCTGTTAGTTTCTGTACTTCAAACTCCAAAGATACAATCTCGTCTTCCAGCTGCTTCTTATCTGCGTCGGGAGAATTCAATTTCATCTCAGTGTGAGCATCCGGCGACACATCCTTAGAGAAGGGCGACACAAGCCTACATGTAATTGGACTTGTTGCGGGAGGTGTCAAGAAGGGAGGTCTCGCTCGAGGTAGCGTCTTGGCCTGCGCAGTTATATCATCAAAGTGGTCCTCGTCTTGAGCCATGTCCATGAGATCATCCGTCGATGCAATACTTGGTGCTGGTGGCCATTCGCAACTAAAATACTGCGTGGCTTCCTCGCTTGGTATACTTTTCGCCGCGAGCTGATCTTTGAGTTCTTTTACTTGCTGCTCCAGGTCCCAAATTCGCTCTGTGTCGAAGATCATGGTAGCATTTTGCATTCTATAGATTTCCCTGTCCCGGGCTCTCAGCTCGGCCTTGAGCTTGGTAATCTGTGCCTTGGCCAACTGCTCATTGCGCCGCTTCTCCTGGTCAATTTTGTTGAGCATATCGCGGAGGCCGCTGCGGCGCACCCGGCGCTCAACTCGGCCATCAATTGTCTGGTGAAGATTAACGGCCGCAGGCTGGCCATTCGATCGGGGGGCTAATCCAGCACCGCTTGCGGGGGCAGCTGACCGTCTATTCGAAGCCCCAAGAGATGTGCGCCGCACCATCGGTGTAAGACCACTCGAGTGTATGGTAGAGCCTGGGTCAGAATGCCAAGCGCCTCTCCTCCTTCGGCGAGGGGTCCTTGGGGCAGCCGATAGAGCCTGACGCTCTTCCGATCTGACAATCATGCTCGTGCTGCATCGCCGGCCACGGCGCAGCGCAATAGAAACGTTTAAATCCTCCATTTCGATGGATTCTGCGGTATTTTTGGCTTCTTTTGTTTAATTTTTACATAAATCACTTTTGAACGCAGCGTAATGAACGCATGAACCCGGCGAAATGATGGGGGAACATTACGGCATGATATTGGTTGGGTACAATTTATGGCACCATCGCCTTCCAAACAGCATCCAACATACATGTAAACAATCCACAGAATGCATACTTGTAGGCACAACCTGGACCGCGTCAGAGACTTGCCCCTCATCTGCCACGGCCGTGTTCGCGCATAGATTCGTGTAGCCCTTGCAGCCAACCCATGCCGTGCCCAAGCCGGGCCTCCTTTTGTTTACATGTACGTTGCCTGCTCGAGTTTAGCGTCCGAATGGATCGGCCAGCCGGCCCCGCTGCCTCCGGGAAGCTCTCTATTATGTCTCAGACTACAATTACCATCTTCCCAGGTGTTTAATATGCTATCAACGAGGTTAAAAATAAAATGAGTACGCTCGAGAAAATACATGAGACCAAAAAGCCTGTGCATTTTCACTGCTTTCTGGGGTGCAATTAAGGCGCGCTCATATGAAGATTATATCCAGTTACCCATCACAGAGGAGGGTAAACACACCAGCAGCGTGGCATTGAGTGTGGGCAGACACACAAATGTGAATCAAAGAGGCGGGCCCAAGACTAAGACAAAGGTTAGTTGGGAAATAGCATTGTTATTGTTATCCTGGCATGCAGCCAAGCCCATCAGGCCAGCTAGATTAGCAAGAGGCAGCTTCCAAAACGTGGAGAAGAAATAAATAAGGGAATTGTTATTCGGCGCTCCAGTCGAAGCCTAACTCGCGAATTCTAAGCTACATGTTCCTATGAACCATTCTTAGAAATAGTCGTGTTGACAATTCCATCAACCTTCCACTGCCATCCATCGGCATCCAACCTAAACACCACAACATCGCTTCCAGATTTCGCATACACAGTCTTGTTATCATTTGTCGCAAAGCTATCAAAGTTCATGTCCACAACAAATCCAGGTCCTACAATCCTTGGGATATCGATCCCCACGCGATTCTCCTTAATGCTCCCTCCTGAACTCATATAGAGCAGAGCGAATTCGTAGGGAAGCGTCTGCGCCGGATCTTTGCTTTCGCCATGGCCGGTACGTACCCACGCAAGTTGGCTTAATCGTGAGGATATGGATATTCCTTGACTATTGGAATCTAGATTATAAAGCTCAGTTAGTACTATTAGTCTTACATTGACGCGCCAGCACATCATTCGCAGTCACCTACCCAAGAAAGTTTTGTCCAAGAAATGGCACTCTACTTCCTTTTGTGAGGATGCATGAAAATCCAACGAACATTCCCATGGTGATATTTTTTCTCTCTCTTCAACCGCCATCAATAGTCCAGTAAATGAACCATCGGGATCTTGCCTCTTATTTTGCCAATCACCTGCAATGGCATGACCGACGGCTCCCCAATCTCCAATCTTGCGGCGTCCTGTAAAGGAGCCAACATCGACCGAGTACCAATTATCATCATTCTTGGGGTCCTCTGAAATTGCAAGTCGCAAATTACCGCCCGGATCTTGATACGATAATACCACAGCATTTGTGTCATGTTCGCCTCGGTGGAACGCTGCCGAGAGTATCGACTTCTCATGTGCAGCGAGGCCTCTTTTGCTGCCTCTAGACATACCTCCACGACTCCAGCTACCTCTTGGTTCCATAAAGACATGTGAAACAGTATTACTGTCATCAAGGTAAAATAAATGCGCGATACTTGTATCGTCCACCACAGCAGCCATAGGAGTCCCTTTCTTTGCTTGCGGTGCATCTTTAAGTAAATCGTCAATACGCCTTCGACTGTTGAGATTAGACTCTCCATCCAGGTAAGAAAGAGATCCCGCCTCATCTTGCCAGATTAAAATTTCCAAGCTATCATCGCCATTCTCGCCGTCAACAAAAACCGAGGCGAGATTCGACAATGGCAAAATAGATGATGGACTTGAAGAGAGAGATGCCGCACTCGTTGTTGTAGTTATAGAAGATAGTCTGCTCATGGATATAGTTGATGATGAAGAAGAAGAACTATTTGTGACATTAAACACGCCTGTCAAAGTTATAGGAGATGTAGCCATCGCTGTTACAGACTGCGTTATGGTTTCCTTTGGATGCGTCTTCGTCATCAAAAGCGACTTTTGGGTCACTTTTACTACCACGATTATGCAGCTTATAAATGTCGAAATGACAGTCATTAATATTGCAAATGGAAGCATTTTCTTCTTATAATACCAAGGCTTTCGAGGAGGATCCCTCTGTAGCTGATAGTAATGGTCTCGCGCGGAGTTTGGCTGTCCCTCTCTAGATCTCCCTGAGGGGCCTTCCACAGTGGTTGAGAGAGGCACTTCATGCATAGTAGGTTGGCTTGGTTGCTGCATTATGTAAGAAATATCGAATATGGGTATCATTTTGAAAGATCTCGATGGAATTGCTCTGCTACAGCTTTTGAAGTCAAACCGGTATCGTCTTTTAAATGCGTGCGTGGCATGGGAGTTGCAAACTTATATACGAATGGAGCTGACGAAATCATTGTTGAAAACGGGACCAAGAACACAATCAGAGTCAAGGTTTTATTTATTAGAATATTCATACATATACTACGGTGATAAAATGAGTGGTATGCAAGCATGTGAGCAGCGGCAATTGGTCATTATCACAGAAAGCAGCTTGAAGAGCTCGCAGTCAGGCCCATTCCAGACAAAAAGTAGCAGTGATGGTGGTCACCAGAGACCTTTGTGTATGGTATCTGGTATTTAGAATGCCTCGCGCATGATATAAAAGTAGTGACAAAACGTTATCCGCCTATACAAGCATATCATAATATGTGTTTGTCATAGATCGCTGATGACGGCAAGGGAAGCACATGATGCTTAGCCAAACAAGTTTCACAAGATGCACGCATTATCTCGGCGGCGCTGTTGGTCAACACGATTTCCGAATGTATAGAACAGCTGAAAGAAAGCATTGCGAGTAATTTGGAATATTTGCTAGATTTTTTTTTTTCTGATCTGTAGGTAAAAGAATATAGAATCGCCCTGTTAGAGGAGAATAAGTGTCGTATTAGATGATGTCTGAATTATTAGATAATATGCATTATTCCATTCACGATGATAACTCGGTGATTTAGTGAATAACTCAGGCTGAAGTGACCAGAGAAAAATGAGGAGATCTCGGTGGGAAATCTCAAAAGTGTCAGAGGTTAGTGGAGAAGAGATAGTTTCGATAGAGTCAGCGAGAAGTTATAACAAAAAATGGTAGCTTATAGATTGAGTGATGCTAAATTACGGAATTATAGAATGGCGACGGACAGAGCAGAGACTGATGACTAATCCAGATCACTGCCTTGGAAATCGTCGCAAAGGGCGCTGTAACGTTAAGTGAGGCAGAGCCTGAGCGAGTTCCGCTTCAGCTCACCGAGCGCGGCCAAGCCCCCCATAATAGCCGCTCGCGCCCAACTAACCCACTGTCAGCAGCGCCTTCAAAGAACATTAAGGCGTCCAGATTACCACCGATAACGCCTAAAGTATCTGAGCCCGGCCCATAATACACGGAAATCGTGACTCGCATTATTTCTCTTCTTCAGCCTCATGTCTGCATTATTGCGTATTCCCTACTCTTACTACGAATAGCATTTACGGCAGCGCAACACCAAAGTCCTATCCTATCCTAGGAGAGCAGGAAAATGACGGCGATCGCAGGTGCCGAATGACGCATGCAAGCAATGTAGAAGCCATGTCTGCGCCGGCACGCAAAGTTAAGTTCGTCGCGTCAGATCCCGCTCGTGGCGGTTTGCCCGTGAAGCGACGGCAGGTCCAGCAAGCCTGTGAATCGTGTAGACGGAAAAAGGTAATCGCAAATCTTGTTTCCTATGAGATTTGCAACTTCTCGGGTTTCACAACATCTTTGCTAACAGCCTTGTGCGGTTGACAGCGAAAATGCAACCATGCGGAAGACGCCGCCGCTGATGATTTCTCACTGGACGACCACAAGGGCCTGCCAGATGCGTCACCCTCCCAGTCCTCGTGAGTCTTTCCTCACAGTATCACCAAAGCAAGCTGAACTTGGACATTGACCAGATCTAGGGCCTCTATAGCGTCTCTCACGCCCTCGGTTCGTGCGAGATCGCTTGCCGGGGAAGACGGCGTACCATCAACGACCAGGGTCAGTCTGAGCGCTGACTTGTCTCCCATCGCACGGCGTTCTCTTCCGACAGGCTTCAGTCATGGAGAAATTCCAGCAAATGCGCCTGCCACTCCCCAGCTTACGCCGAATGTTAACAACAGGCCTCAGTCATCGCGCTTCGTAGGAGACTTGAACCCGGAAGGCATGTTCATGGAGGCCGCAGTACCCAACGTGACTCGGGCTTCATCCCAGAAAGGAGACGTTGGTATCTGGTTTCCGGCCGCCGGGACTGGACAGCAGTCTCAGTTCATCACCTCTCGCCCTCCGCCTCTCATGGACAGCTTTATGCTTCCTTTTGTTCGAGAGCATTGTCTGTCTTGTATGCCCCCTGAGGAAGACTATGCCAAATTGAAGGCGATTTTTCTGCAAAAAGTTCATCCGATCTTTCCTGTTATCCCAGAATCTGCTCTCCATGGCCCTACGGATAACCCTGCCCACATTGCACTACGACAGCTCGCGTGCTTGGCAGCCGGCTCTGATCCAGAAATGATCTCGCATCTGCGGCTAAAAAATAAAGGTCCCAAGCCGCTGCCCCCTGCGGAATTCTCTACCATACTCTCCTCTTCAGTCCGTGCCATGTTGGAAACCAGCATTATTCCGGATCGGGTGGTGCACATACAGGCACTCACTATGCTGTCTCTCTACACTCAGCCTACCTGCGCTGAGGAATCCGATTTGCCTGCCCAGCTTGGAGGCAGGGCGATACACCATATTCAGACTCTGGGCCTGCATCTTCTTCGCTACGACGGGCCCAATTACGGCGAATTGGAGAATCTTTTTTGTGCAGTCTGGGCGCTGGACAGAATTAATGCTGCCATGTATGGGCGGCCGGCTCTTATCCACGAGCGAGATATTGGAGCGGATCTCGATGCCTGCATCAAGAAACGCCCGCCCGCCTTTCGGCTTTTATTGTCCGTGGCACAATGGCTGGATAAAGTTGTAGAACTATATCGCCCAGGACCTAGTGCCCAAGTTTCAGGGTTTGATAAGGTGGCATATATCGATCTTCCCGTTCTTGAAGCAATGATTGTAGACGCAGATGCGTTAAAAGTCCCGGCATCTCTCATTGGTAAGCCCTTGACATGTCAAGTACGATTATGCCTTTGTATCGCTAACCAGTTAATAGCTACGATTGAAACATTCTATCACGCCGTCATAATCTTATCGTGCCGACTGCCACGGCCAGGGACAGTAATCGCAGCCTCAACATTGCCACCACCATCCGCCAATGCTCGCCGATCTCTAGCAGCCGAGCGCATCGCATGCGCAGTACCAAGAGACTGCCTTAGCTCCCTTCCTTTTATCCCTTACGCCGTATCTCTTGCTCTGAGTGTCGAATATCGAAAGATGAGACATAGCCGGCTGCCTATGTTTCGCGCAAGAGCAATGACTGCTTTCAGGAGAAACTGCGATCTCCTCCAAGTATACGGAAATCACTTCTGGAGTGCCCGCGTCGTCTCCGGGCTTGGAGAGCGCGTACTGAGAGAGATGGAGCGCGCGGCCAACACTCTAGCCAAAGAGCTCAGCCCTCAGCCGGCTGACGTACCAGCCAAGCTGACGGTTGATGAGCAAGAAGGGCCAAATGCTGCACAAGATTTGGGAACGAATACGTCATCAGGCGACACTACAACTATCAATTCCGCTGCAGGCTTCGATAATGTCATTGACTTTTCCATGATCAATTCTATCTCAGGTCAGGATGTTTTTGGGCATATCGACCCCAACTTCAACCTAGACGCCGTGGAAGATGCTCTAGAAGCAAATCTGGATATTGGCCTCCCCTTTAACTGGGCAGACTGGGGGCAATTTGCTTCATACTGAGATGGATAATTCCTTGCTTTAATAGAGTTGGATCGAAAGAGCACATCTATAAGTAATCGCTTACTTGATATACAAATGAGAGTGCTTCTAATGTAAACAAATAAAATTGGATGAAGCCATTTTCCTCTTCTCATTACTTGCTTTCTCAGATGGATAAAAAGAAGGGGAGAGAGAAAAGATTATGCACCAAGTGAAATATTTTATGGTAATAAACAGCAAAAAGAAAAGAAGTATTCTCCGATACTGGGAATCGAACCCAGGGCTGCTCGGCACTCGAGTAATGAGAGCGAGCGATGTTAGCCACTACACCATATCGGATGTGTTTTTGTTGAAGGCAGCTACCGTATTGACTACTATACGGCGAAGAACAGCGTATGAGCTGCTCCCAGCTAGTATTTTTCAGGAAAGCTACAATTCACTAAGACAAAGAAAGCTCTTCAAGGTCACTTGGCATGTCATATCAAAATGTTATAGCTATAAAGTAAATTCCTCGAAAATATGTCATCACGAAAAGGAACACTGCAAATAGCAATCAGTGAGTAGAGAATAAAATTCGAAAATTCGAAAATTGGTACATGTCTCGCAACCAGGGTATCAAAGTAATTCATTCACATCGACGTTGATGTGTCCTTCACACCTTACCATCCGTCGTTGACATCAGCAGCAGGCACCTAGCCATGCGCCTTGCATATGCGGAGTGTGAGGTTTTATGCCAACAAGTCCTACGACCTTCTTTCCAGATCTTCCTTTCCCATATTCGTAGTCCGTATGCGTATTTGAATAGGCCAGCGCAAAGCATAGCAGTTCATGGTGTCGTACAAAAGGGTCAACATTGCCCTTTGACGCGCCTAGTTTTTTAAGCAGAGCATCGTGGTATGGTGCTCCTCTTTGGTTGCTCGCGCGGAGATCCGTAGAGTAGCCCTGTTATGAGCTCGTATCGTTGGTTAGTTACCATATCTTTGGATCGATTTTATTGCGATTGGAGCGATGTAGAGTAATTCGTTTCGAGTCCACAACCGGTTCATTCACTTCGTAGGAGGCTTATGGGATATATCGGTTGGTCTTCCGCGAGCCTGATTTTTCAGTTCGCCGAGAAAATGTTTAAGAAACCCGTCGGTTCGATTCCCCGGGTTAGGATCCGCTATCATAGACAACCTCGTCAACCCAGAATTCCACAGCTAATCAACACCCCCCCAGAGGATCAGAGGATCCTACCTGTAGCTTCTCCTGGTGCTAGCGGCTCGTGCGGATTCCGGCCGTACTGTTTCTCGTTGATCGCGCGATGGATGCGGCCGACTGCCCGGTGGAAGCCTGGCACGCGGAGGATCTAGAGCCAATGTTGAGCAATCAGCGGTTCAGCGGAAGAATACTACCTAGTAGCTGTGCACCTACAGATTCAACAATTCTATCCTCAAAAGCCTGGATAACGCGCAGCGCATACCAATATGGCGACATGATCTCTGCTGTTGCGATGGGAGGAGTCGCAGCATTGGGTGGCGGAGTGGGAATTGAGAGGTCGCGATTAATAATGATGGACAAAAGTTACTGATATGGGCAGTAGTGGACAAAGGTAAAGCTGCATGTACCTTTCTAGCAGCGCTTAGCGGCGGGGGATACACCACCTTCACATGCGCGATGCTACAGGATACCCTGCAATAGAAGATGGCCACAATTGGAAAATGAGGAGCTCTGTTTAAACGCGATAGTATAGCGTATAGCATGCCGTGTGTGGGAATTTTGTTTATTTTACTAATTGTTCATCTCTTGCTTTTCTGAAAAGAGAACATGTCGGGTATTGATTGAAAGGCGCTCTTTGTCAAAATATAAAAACACCATGTGTAGAGTGCTTGTTCCATGATACTACTAGTAGTTTGGTAACCCCACAGTCATCATATAATCCATTCAAACCAAAAAAGCCCACTGTTGAAACCAGCCAGTGGCCCTCCTTTTTTCCCCTCCATCTCAATGCCCCAATATTTTTCTTGACTCTTAAGCGAACGAACCGTTGTAAGCCTCCATGTAGTCATTCTTGCCCAGAGGGACGCCTTCCTTGCGCAGAATGTTGTACGCAGTGCTCAGGTGGAAGAAGAGGGTGGGCGTGAAGTGGCCATTGGCGTAGCTGACACCGGGAATCTGGACGGTGCCCCTGCTGCCCAGGCCAATGGGGACGGTCTCGTTCTGGCGCTTGTTGATGAGCTCCTTGTCGGCGGCGGCGAGGATCTCCTCAGCCTTGGCAATGCGGCTGTAGCAGTCGGCGTAGCTCTCGATCTTGCCCTCCCAGGCGTGAGGCTCAACGCCCTGCAGGCGAGCGGCAATCTTGGTCGACGTGTCGGTGACCATGAAGACCTGGAAAGTCAACGGCAGCATGTCCTCGTAGATCCTAGCTGCCAGGAGGCTGGCGCCGTTGGGAGCGGCCTCGCCCTTCTTGAGGATGTTGGAGAGAGACTTTAGGGCATTTCTGGCCACGGGGATGGTGGCATCGTAGAGAGAGTAGCTCATGGTGGGCGGTTTTATGCGATTGGGTTATGTTATTAGAGGGAAGAATGTGGACGTGGATGAGTTTGAGTGATGGTGAGACTGAGGCGGTTGGTGGCTTGGATTTACTAAACATCAATCGAGAGCGGGAAGCCTCTCAGACATATATATATACATGATGACTGGAATCATGCGAGACACCACTTGCTCCTGAATAGTACGCAGGTAGCCTGGTCCACTGCAAGTGCTACGTGTACTGTATGTAATGGAAATGGGTTATTCACAGCTGAGTAGCACTTGGTCCATGACGCTAAACAAGACTCGATGCTCCATACCGCTTGCTCCTGTAGCTCTTCTTACCGCATCGAGGCACAGGTCGTCGCAGGCGGCTTACTAATTAGAATCACATCGAACCGAGTTCCGCTCTTGAATGCGGCCAAGCCAAGCGAGATGCCAGTCCCGTGGAGCACAGGATGCGACGCAGACTCTAATACAGTACAGTGGGATCCAGAGCGTATTTGCGTATACGGTGGCATCAGCCTATCAGATGTTACGCTGCATGCAGAGCACTGAGGGGAAAAGGACAGCGTTCAAGTGGGCGCGAAAGAACTCGCGGGTCGAGCATGCCCGACGACCCGAAAGGAGGCTCAGAGTCGACGATCTGCGGACTAGGTTCAAGCGATGTTTGCTGCAGAAAGGGGCCAATCAAGAGCTGACCGAGTCTCATGCGACCAGGATCTTCCCCCCAAGGGACCCTGCAATAGTGCAAGCCCATGGCCTATAGCTCGGTACTCGGCCGGGCGTCAGCACCGTATATGTATCACGTCTCAGTTGACAAATGGCCACATGCAATGAGCCTCCTTGACACGGCTTGCTAAACGCTCGAGTCGCGGAATTACGGTTTGGATTACTGATCAATTCGAGGCCGTCAGGAAACTTTAGCTCGGAAAAGCGTATAATAAAAACGTGTCTTAGGTCAGATAGGAGTGGCCTTCATACTGTATAACGATACCACAGGATGGGACGCTTAAAAATCCAAAGCAGTGCTGACCTCTGCATCACTGATTATCAATCTTCTTTTACGCTAACAAAACAAACAAAACATTAGACTAGATGCTATTGGTCCAACATGCAACTGGCATGAGACATGACTATAGTACAAAGGGTCTCTGAACATGGTTGTACAATCTTGACCTTCATACACAGTTCGAAGCAAGACAATTTCTTTCAAACGAGGACTTTACACTAGCCCCAAAGTCGCGTTAAACCTTTCCACCACCTCTCTGGCGCCTGGCAAAGCTGAAGGATTAGCAATCAGCTTGTCCAATCCCATTGCTTGCCTGCCCTCGACACTAGTCCATCGTCGCAGCATCTCCTCTGTCGGGCGGTCAATGTGTTTGGATTCGCCCTCGCCGCCGGGGAAGTCAGGTCCTGGTGTGCCTGACAAGAAAGCCTGGCGCTGTCTTGCCAGATACTGGGCATTGAGCTCGGTCACTGGGCAGACGGGAATGTAGAGGACGCTTGAGTCGGAATGACCTTTGTGAACTTTGTCCACAGCGTGAATAGCTACAACACTAGTAAGTATATTGTTCAAGAAAGAAGGTAAAAGGTAGGGTGAGGAATGGTGACTTACTATCACAGTGCCAAGCCACAAAAGCTCCAGGCTTAATTTCGGGCACATGTGTCATTGTCTTGGACAGCTCCAGATGAGGATGAAGCTCATCGTTAAGCTCTTGCCCATGTCCGGGGAAAGCTCCCTGCAAGTCACTGGTCATATCGTCCTCGCCAGTGAATGCCCAGTTCTTTTCGTCCAAGAATCGATCACCGACCTTGGAAGTGTCAATCGGTCTGAAGAATGGTCTCAGAAGAGTGTATGCCGTTGATAGCATCAAGGGGTATGTCAACAGTGTGCCCTCTTCCGGTCCTACTTGGCTCATGGAGACCCAGCCCTGCCAGGCCCTAAAGGCACTACATGCTCCCAGGCCATTGTGAAGGTCGTTGACAGCATCTACTCTTCCAGAAGCCTCCCAGGGGTCGTAGCTCTCCCATTTGCCTTCAAACACTTTGTCGTAGACGTGTCCACGTCCGTATCCTTCTTTCATCCAACGCTCGACGCTTCCACCGTCAATGTGGGGGCCGAGTGCAAAGGCAGCATCGCCGGGCTGTCGGATGCGAAGCCTATCGGCATAAGAAAGTGGGATGTCGAGAGAGATTGGAGTGTTTGGTGATGCGGAGTGCCAAAAGTCTGACATGAGATACTTTTGTACCTTTAGCATGGAAGGATGTGAGCGAGCTTTGATCTGAGGCTCGGACCAGTATAGCTCGTATACTTGAGGGTCATGAGGCGGGAATGCTATATTCGACGTTAACACCAGGCACTCTCATCCAAAAACGAAAAAACCATTTCTTCAGGAAAAAGCCTTACCTCTTGTGTGAGGGTTCTTGTGCACGTATTCCTCAACGCGCTCCTTATATCCTCGCGCTTCCTTTTCAGGAATTACACCATTCACAACGACAACTCCTCTCTTCTTAATCTCCTCCTTGACTTTACTATCCAACCCACTATCAAGGTCACTGAACTCTACTTGCGGAATAACCGCCGTGCCCTTGCTGGCAATGATTTCATTTTCTTCCCACAGCGTCCGCAACAATCTCTTCCAGCCAGCGATGATGTCCTTTTCCCGGTCCCGGACCAGGTCCAACTTCAGCTGTCTGAAGCGATCCGGCAGCGGCGCCTGCTCTCCACCAGACAGCGAAACAAACGAGTCTGAGATGTCTCCCGTCCTCTTCGATGCCGGTTTTGACGTCTGCACCGTCGCCAAGCAGCGATGTAGACGCGGAAACACGGGAGAGGCTTTTGAGAAGCTTGAGCGCAGCATCTTATATCTTATATATATATGCGCGTGTAAGATATAGAGGGGCACAGTAAAAAAAAAAAAAACCACAAACTTTTTTCGGATGCTCGTGTAAATTATCAGCAACAAAATAAAGATTCCACACACAATGAACTGAAGAATTAATTCCAAAAAAAAAAATTGCACTTCCATCGAAGGAGCCAACCTATCTCTTTTATGAATGACAGAGAAGGATAGCCGGTATTACTGCTTTGGGGAAGTCCGCGCCCCGCCGGCGGAAAGTTTATCTCCCTCCACAAAAGTAAGATGGTCAAAAGTTGGGGAACCTAATTAATGGCCTGATCGCGATTACCACGGGACTTTGAATGGTTTTGGGGGTGCGGTGGAATGCGAGCAAGGTGCTGTGTCTTGGAGTGTGCTAAGACATGACATTGGTGCTAGTTTTGGTATATTGCGTGCTAAAATAAGGCTGTACAACATCCTCCATGGTTTTTTGGTATGAGAATCGAGGAGAGCCTACTAGCTAGTCATCCACACCACAACTATCTACTATTACAGTAACGAAACTAATGTAGCCCAAAATTCTATAAAAAAAAATAACCACATCTCTTCTTTAGCACGATAATCCATCATCATTGAAACGTTACAAGTTCGAAAGTCTTCATCTCTAGCCTCTCCCGTGATATAACGGAATGCCCATCTTGGAACTGATATCGGGTCTCCCCC
>ANCB02000384.1:0-39951 GCA_000331835.2 Trichoderma hamatum GD12 | reverse complement strand
ACATTTATATATATATATATTACATAAAATTTAATTAGCTCCGACCAACCTCAAGGCCCCATAGGGGGATTTTAGCTAGTAAGCTATGGTCATTAATTAACAACAAACAAACAAACAACAAACAGCCTTCTAAAGACTCAGCCTTGTCCTGCCTGTGTCCTGAAACCTGAGATATTTGGGTTCTATTTGGATGCCTGACGAGATGCTATATGTACGGCTGCGTGAAGGGGGGCGCCTGGCCATGGAGCGATGCGTTCATTCCCTCTGTCTCATCGCTTTTCGCTTCCACCTTTTCTTGCAGATCGGCCATAATCTTCATAGTACATGCCAGATGCATGAGGCATGAGAGTCATTACTGCTTATACGACGAGAATACTCGCCGTTTTCCTTTTACTATCATTATCACAATCAAGCACTATCAGAGCGCGGAACCTTGGCATTCCTCTACCCACTCCCGCAGCAAGGCTACCTCAACGCAATGGAACGGAATTCGATAAACGGGCTGATATCCAGACAGAAATGTCCACGTGTGGATTTCAAAATGGGGACCCCAAGAAGATGCGCACTGCCAATCCTGGATTCGATTGTCGAGTCGACACCGTGAATGGTCTTTGGGGCTTCTGCCCAGTTACTGTTATAGCAGCTACCGACTGCGGCCTGGCTGGAGCTTGTATCGACTAAGGATCGTGCTCGAGTGGGTGTGGGCGAACTGATAGCACCCATTTAACTACATTTACTTGGTAGGTCTTAGATTCCTGTAAACAGGTATGGACTCTCTTCGAGCTGTGGCGGTTGCTGATGACTTGGCTATGTAGTGGATCAAAACGGTTCTGCTCTACTGCCCTATTAACATTTGGAGTCGATCAAACATACTCTTATATTGCCTGTGGTGGTAACCCAAAGACGGATCACTATCTCATTTCTCCCACCTCAGACTCTAGTTCTGCCACGGCACAGTCATCATCAACGACGACGACTCCAAAACGGAAGGCTACGGGTGTGGTTTCATCGCCACCCAAGTCAATAGATGCATTCCCTCGTAGCACATCAGGACCGGTAACCGCTTCAACAACTGACGCGCCCGCAAAGGAAACCAATGGTAGCAGTGGCAGTACCAATAGCGGTGGCTCTTCTACGAACAATACTGGAGCAATCATCGGTGGCGTTATTGGTGGCATTGCTCTGCTGTGTCTCTCTGGTATTGCCGCCATCTTCCTTTTGCGGAGGAATCGATCACGTCGCCGCCAGACGCTAATAAAGGGTGCACAAAGAAATTCACACCAGTCTTGGTATGACCTTGGTCCCAAAACCAAGCATCGCTTCACGGGTGGCTGGGGACCGAGAGAATTAACAGGCTCGTCATACGAAAGAACTGCCGATCATCCAATAGAATTACCAAGCTAATATTCCTAAACGTCAATTTTTCAAAGCCAAAACTACGTGGAGCTACTTGAAAATGTATCAGAGACGTCGCGTTTGATACGGGACTAAATGCACAAAATGCTATAGAGGGGACATTGGAGGTGGAAGTAATAGGATGAAACGATCAAAGATATTTCACGACATGTACAGCTTCTCAATTAGGGTAGCATAATTCTTAGAGAGCAACCAGCGAAGCTCATTTTTTTTTTCTAGTTCCAATTGCACGCCTTACATGTTCCTATTAAATGGATACGTTGTCCCCATAGCCATTCACTCTTACATTCAAGAATAGATACAACAAACAGAACAGAACAATGGAGGGGACAAACGTTTCTTTTTTATAATTACAGATAATTATCGGCATATCTTTAATATGGATAGGTAAGGAGTAGTAATCGTACTTAGTACTAATACAGGTACGTCAATAGCTCTTAGAAAAGCCTCATTGTTATGCACAGCTGTGACTATTTAGCTGACACCCATTTCTAGCGCACTGCCGTAGTATCCATCGCTCTATCACCATCTCTGCCAAGCAGGCCCTGTTTTTCGCCCACCAATGCTCTGTTGAAGGAACTAGTATCCTTACAGCGCGATAAAAGTGGTACAATAAGACCATTGCGTGAAAGTCTCCATGTCTCACCATCGAGATGAACTGCTGGTCACACAGAAGAGGGAAGATGATGAGATATCGAGAAAGGTTTTTTGTCAACTCGGGGCTCAGGCCCTCGTATTCCCCGTCTTGTGCCTCTGGTAGGAAAGATAATATGAGGCAAAGGCGATCAACAACGCCGTAGTACCCTTTCAAAGAGTAGCCTGCTTCTTTGGACATGGAAGGGCCTATATCTGCTAGTTTTGGAATCTCCACGGCCAACAACCTTTCTGGGGCAATGTCGGAGTTGCGAATGAAGGGTAGAGGAAAAGAAAGGAGAGAAGGACTGAGAGGGCGGTCGTATGAAAAGAACCGCCTGAAATTCTCAAATGACTCTTCACTTAGCTTCGCAGCGTTAACCAGGACAGTCCGAGAGCTGTACTTGATGTGCGGCAGCAATGGTGATGGTTTATGCAAGGAAAGGGGAACACAACTCAAGAATACGTGCAGAATACCTAGGCTGTGTTGGAAGAGGTGGTCTTTGAGGGGATCATATGACATAGTCCCGTCAGACCCAAGCACTGCAAATTCAACATTGGACCACATCTCCATGACCAAGAGTATAGTCGTAATCATGAACGCATCGATGTTGGACGGCGTGAATTTGCCGGAAAGATCGTTGCGGTAGAGGTTCAATGTCCTTGTCAAATGAGTGGTTGCTGCTGTGGCGTACTTTTGCTCATCAGGAAAGTGGAACGACAGGTGCCTCGCCGACTCACAGAGCATGGCGTGCATCAGAGAGGGGAAGCTGAAGGACAACTGCAAAGCATTGTCCCAGGCTTCCGAACTAAAGAGAAGTGTGGGGACCGTCTTATGTTGGAAGTGATGAAAGAGCTTCATTTGTAGCAAATTCACGGCTTCATCTACTTCATCTAGTGCCAGACTGTATTGTTGCGAGACACTCTGGGGCACACTGTCAACGCTCTCCCGGTATTTCTCAATCTCTCTCCTGCGGTTCACAGGCCTAAAACTACAAGACTCTTGTCGGCGGATGCACGCCGAGCATTCTGGAATTTTCTCATCGCACTTGTGTATTTGACATGGGTTAGCATTCGTAGACCGGCGGTCAATGTAAGCGGTGATGTTTGAAAGCCAAAAGACGATGGACCAACCTTTACTCGTCGCTTCCTGCACTGGATGCATCCACGCTTGGATTTGTGATGCAGCCTTTTTTGTCTGAATGGATCCACTACTAAGCTGGTTGGGATCTTGCACAGCGCTTGTTCTGAACTAGGGGTCACAACGAAGACATTGGTGCAGTCGAACAGCGACGGAGGGCTCCTCTTCTGTGCGTCAAGGGACGACGAACCAGACGAAGGGATGCTGCATGTTAACGCCAGTTCCATAATAAGAAAGTATATCACACGACCTTTTGGGTGACGCAAGATATTGCAGATGCAGATTTACGCGCAGTCCGTCGTGTTTGAACGTGGTGGTCGGGATATCCAGGCACTACATCGGGCCAGGCATCCAGAGTTCGGACACTAAACCACACAAGTCTAAACGAGCCGGATCTGGCATGCGGGAACCAGTGGGCCCCGGTAACTATGGGGCAATCCTAAAGCTCCGACTCGGACGTTGGAGTAACTTGCCGAGAACGTGTCCGGGCCAGCTCCTAATTCGTCGTGGCTATCCTTGTCAACTCCACGTTGCTCGTTTGATCAAAAAGGTTGAACGAGTCACAGGTGAATAGGACCATAAACTGTAATGTTGTAAAGATGTTGGGCCCCTTTCTAAGAGTAGTGACTACGTCCGTTTCAGTGGCCGGAAAACACCGAAAGGTGTCGGATATCATCTCGGGAAATTTTGGCTTTTACTACGTCTGTATGCAATTTCTGTTGCATAGTATACTCGCAAATAGCTGAGAGAAAGCTTGTTCTGGAGTAAAAATAGTGTAGTTTAGCGGTGACCGGGTTGGCGTGACGCAGGATTTAACTAGGTTTATTTACCTGGGTAGACACGTACACATATGGCCAACTCAGAGCTGTATCCATTGAGTAACAGAGTATCAAGTGAGTCACGCTAGCCGCAAAAATAACTCTCCATCACATTTCGTCACCCGAAACACACCTCCTGACATCAGTCAATGCTACATATACCCAGCGCGGCCTATCGGTGCTTCAAGAAGTCCGAAATAAGTATATATATGTGAGATGCCTCCTTTGGTCTTTTCTAAAGCTTCATCATCCTCATCATCCTCATCATCACTACCATCACCATCACCAAAAGCTTCTCGAGTTTACATCTTATAAAAATTACATCACTTCAATATGGACTTCAAAACACCAGAGATGGAAGCTCTTGTGAGCTTTGAAAACTTTCGCTTGGCCTCAAGCTTCGACAACCAAGCCCAATCCGCCTTACTTCGTCCCAACCCCAGGCTCGAGCAATGCTTGGCCAACTCAACAGCCAAAGGTCTTCCACCCATTAGCGTCCTCCCCATGGCTGGCCAACATCTATCTATTCTCGCTCAGCTCACAGGAGCCAAGTCGGTTCTCGAGGTCGGTACACTGGGAGGCTACTCAGCCATCTGTTTTGCGGAAGCAGGTGCCAAAGTGACCAGCATTGAGATTAACCCAAAACATCGAGACGTCGCGTTGGAGAATGTCAAAGGCCTCGATGCAGAAGTCCTACTCGGAGCGGCGCTGGACATCTTGCCGAAACTTGCGGAGCAAGGAAAGCAGTTTGACATGGTATTTATTGACGCGGCCTTTGAAGACCAGTGGGAGCACTTCGACTGGGCCGTCAAGTTGACACGTCCAAATGGATGTATATTCCTAGACGACGTGATTCCTACAATGCTTGTAAACGGACAGACAAAGGAGGGAGGGGAGACTATCTTGACAAAGATTGGCAGAGACACAAGAGTTCAGGCCACGCTGATGCCGACAGTGGCTTGCCACTCAATGGTACCTACGCCAGTGTTCACTGGTTTCGTCTTGGCCGTGGTTAAAGGCCACTAATGGAAACGATATCTAGTAGATATGTATTAGCTTCCGAATGAAATATTCCACTCATGTTCCTTTTCTTTATTGCATTTTCACTACGTAAACTATCCAGGTAGTAACTGTAGGCAACAGGTGTAAACTCTCTTCATTGCGCCTGCCCATCAACGCCTCAAAGGCGCCAAACTATCTTCTGTGTTTCGCCTCCTTATCGAAACTCTTCCATCAAACCCGTCAGACACCTTGAAAGTTCCGTTTATGTGACGCTGCCAGCCAGGTAAGTTCTTCACTTTGTTTCTTACTAGAGTCTTGAAATCTCTCTTCTCGGTTGCATTTAGTTCTGCCGTTGTAGCTGTATTCCACTCTACCCGTCTAGCGTCAAGCGATGTCCGACTGTTTTTTTCGTGAAACGTTGATGGCGAATATTGATGGCTTCGGTCATGCAATATGTTAATCATCCAATCGCGAATTTCTTCGCCTTTGTAGCCATAAATATATGCCAGCGATAGAACTCCTACTGTGATTGGTACTCCGGTTATCCAGAAGATCCCTTGGTTCCAATCCGAATCTCTCACGTCTACCGTATTCATGCCCAGGAAACTCGAAACAAATGACAATGGCAAAAAGAATAGTGTCACGACGGTAAAAACTCTAATCGCTTTTCCGTGATCTTCTTCCATGATTTCAATTGTTTGCTTCACTTGATCTTTCAGAATCCATAGCCGTGTCGCTAAATTGTCGATTGCTCGCCGCCTTTCTATGAGTTGGTGTAGTTGATCATTGCCATATTGGACTTCTACTCGAAATTCTCTTAATCGCGTCTCTGTAGTGTAACGAGAAGTGAGAGGGTCGATAAGAGTGAGGACATTGTACAGACAGCTTTCTTGGCTATCAACCAATTTATCCAATGCTTGAAGTTCTTCTTCGAGACCATGAATATCCAAAAAGACCCGTTTTCGAGGTCGATTATTCGCTTGGAAATGAAGCCGAGACGTGTAATCTTTATAGAGCTGCAAAAGTGTATCCTTTACATAAGAGCGACCCCTGTTTGAGGCCTGCAGCAGAGGCCTCTGGATACCTGACATGAATGCCAAGGCGAGAAACTGGACTCGGACAGTCTCAGCCTCAAGCATCTCTGAATGGGATTCGATACCAGACAGAAAAATATCTTTCTTGGCACTTTCTAGACGATCTATTATGCGTTCGTTTGCATCCATTTCTAGTGAAAATAGTTCTTCAATCTTTCGATCAATACGTTGAATCAACGGAAAACTCTCAAGTGAGCTTCCACTAATTAAACTTCTCCGACGATTGATAAGAGACAGTTGCTTGGAGCGAAAGACGAACATTTTGACAATTTGTTGAAACGCATGAGTGATGTTCATCGACAAAGGAGGTGTTGATGCTGCATCGCCTGCTGAGGAATCTCTTGTCGTCATACTGTGTAGCTCTCTCACGTAGCTGCTGATATAAGAAAGCTCCTCAATGAAGTCTTCCATAATCCCCAGGAGTCCATCTCGGGAACTTCGCATAGGGTATCCATCGTGCCAAATGCGATGCAGCCATACATAGCAAGGATCGTCATATGGCCGCTCAGAATCACTATGCTTGCATTCAATGTGCTTTTCATGCAAATGATTCAGGGCATCCATTGCCGACTGGTAAGGCTTTGCGGCTTTACAATCGCCGCAAATCAAATAGTGTATCTTTCCCGAGGTTGGTTTTCGTCTTTGGAGATCGGTTTTCTTGAATTGGCTTGAGAAATTACGTATGATGTACGCGCACTCAGACTCATGTCCTCTTTGGTTCTCTTCCCAGAGTAGTTGCTACCAATAATGAAATGGCATCAGCATTGACAATGTGCAAAAATGAGGATGAGCGGATTGTTTACCAGGCACATAATATCCACACAGCCCCAAAGCCGTTTTAATAGGGTATGTATCACAGAGCCGCCGGTATCTGGTATAAATGACCGTATAATCTGTTGGCTCATCTCCACCAGCTGTTTTGCGAGTGTTTTATCATGGCTTATGAGGCCCAGAGCCTGAGTATGGCTAAAGTTCGTTTGCTCATGCGCACTTGATGCCTTTGTCGAATCAGGCGCATTGCCAAGACGAGGCTTACCATCTGATCCCGGAGCTTCAGTTTTCATTTTTAGATCATTGTTCAAATTGATGCGAAGCGCTTCCACGCTTTCGACGTTATTCTCGTCGCCCTCTTTTTTTGTCGATTCGGTTTGGTTTTTAGCCGAATGGAAGGTCAATATGTTACCCGTTCTTATATCAATTGTTCCTTGATGAATAACTCTATTCATATGGCTGGATTCATCCTGTGCAAGTCTTTGGTCCTTCTCCAAACCCGGTTCGTAAAGGGACTCTTGTCTCGATAATACATCATCCATAGTCAGTTCTGGAACTTTCGAATAGTATCTGCTAATTGGGTCGCCGGAAATGCGTTCATCGATTTGATCAAGAAGCTTAATCAAAACCTGCTCTAGAGTGTCGTGAGATGAGAATGTACTTGTCACACTGTTTTGTTTCCAGAAAAAGAATGGCACAGCTGTTCGTACAGACGGTGCTTCTACCTTGGTTGCATTTGAACTTCCATAAGGGGACATCTCTGCGTTGTCCTTGTCGCTCGGTTGTCGCTCTCGAGGCTGAAAGCGCACTCCAGGGCGCGACGAAGATTCATGAGCCAAACCTGGACTTTGCCATCTCCAAGCGGTTGGTCTCCGTAAACGACTCCTTCCACGTGAATAGAAGGAATCATCTGTCGAATTTGAGGGAGAGGGGGATCGTGAGCGATACGTTTCATCTGAAATGTCTCGTATATTCCGAAAGATGAATCTTTTCTCTTCGAAGTTTGGGTCGGTATTTGTGTCAGGGACAGTAACGCCAGTCGCACGAGAGTATGCGCGTTTGTGTATCTCGTCTCCATCAGAAGACTCAGATCCATCTTCAACCTGGGCCTTTTGGTACTTTGCAGCTAGTGTATTTGATTGAGTTGCAGAAACCTTTTTGTATTCATTCAACCCATCATCGCTCATTCTAGTCCCAATATTATCGACGGAACTAGCCGTATCATTTACCATTGGAAGGTCTAAAACTTCTTCTTTTGATGATTTGTTTTCGTCATCATCATTGATATAGAAAAAATTGTCTTCAAGGCCTGTGGTCTTTTCTCTCTGCTCTTCAATGCCGCTTGCAGAAGCCTGCTGTTCGTGCATCAAAGGATGGTCATGTATTGACAAAGGTCCTGAAAGACGGATACCCTCATCAGCACCACCCGATGAAGGTAGTTGCTGGTATTTTGGAGATTGAGCTACACTATGCGGGGAAGAATCGTCTTTATCTCTTGCGCCTTGAGGACTACCGTTCGCGTCTTCAGAAGCGCGCAAAGAGGGAGATATTCCCTCAATCTCAGAGTAATTGTCGTCGCTGGTATCTATAGTTATAATTGTTGGAGAGGATTGTGGATGGAGCCTTGGGATATTTGTTTTTGAGAAGACTTCTGCCTGTACTCCGGACTGCTGGCCTTTCTTCTTAGCTGGCTGGCTATGCCATTGGCCATCTATAGATGTTCTTGAGTATCTAGAGCGTCCTGGAGTTTGGGCCCTTTTTGATATAGTCATTCTTTCGCTAGAAGACGAATCTCCATTGTATCTATCAGCGTGATAGCGTGATGCGCTTGTTTTTGAGCTGTGGCGATTGTCGCGGTGTGCGTGGTCGAGCAACAGAAGTCTTCTAATACCCGAACGACTACTTCTTCGACTAGATACACTCGATGAACGTGAAGCTGGTGCCTTTCTTTCGACAAGATAAAACTTCAGAAGCGATGGTCTTGTCGCTTTTGAGAGTTCAACCCATCGTTCGGTCGTTACAATTTCGCCTGCTTGATCAACTAGCTCATAATCCATGATTCCAATGAGATTGCCGTGAACGGTATAGATAACGTGCCGAAAAAAATCTACCCATGGAGTCTTTGATGATATGCTCATGCTGTGCTGGAAGCCGGTTGTATCGACAATCTCAATTCTAAGTGGCTGCCTGAAGTAATCGGTACGCTTCTCGATCGTGTCACCAAGCAAGTCATCTGAAGACCGATCTGACAGGGTTATTAAGATATCTGAACCTATTATTAGGCACCACAATTGATTAACAAATAATGTATCGCTTGATTGACTGCCAACTGGCATCTTGTGAATAACTTGATTCTTGCCCCGGCTTGTGACGACATCAAATCCGTAAAGATTCTGAAGGAGAGTTCGAGGATAGAAATCATCCCTTTCACGAGATCCATAACTGTTTCTTGATGAAGCCAATTCTACAAATGGAAAAGCAATAAAAACAACGGGTTCCGTGACCACAAAGTTATGCGAGTCATGAAGTGCATGGCGGGTGCCAGTAAATCGCAAGACTGAGCCTGGTTCGATATAAGCGCCATTTTCAGATTCCCGGAGAAATGACTTTTCAACAGCTTCAAGGAGTAAAATAGCAACTCTCCGAATATCTGCATTGATTATTGGGCAATCCATGACGAGCTTCTACATAATCGTTAGTCAGTGCAATGACAAATAATGAGTCAACTCATCCTACTTCTAAAACTTTGACACTCATTGAAGGACGTTGAACATGGCTATAAAAGAAGTTAGCTTTCAAAAGGGGCTTTAGAGACAGTATGGATACTTACAGCCACTTGGCTTGCACTGATGCTAAATCTTCATCGTCCCTAATAGGGCCTTGTGGGCAGAAAAGTGTGATTTTGCCTTGCCCCATTTCACCAATGGAATATTTTATAGAGTAAATTGATTGAAGTGTTGTTGTGCCAATCTTTTTGTCATAGCCCTTTTCTACTTTCCAAGCTGAGTTTGAGTCTATCAGATTTGTGTAAAGCATGCTTTGTTCGTTGTTGGCCGGAAGAGTCACCGTCCACGACAGGCCAGCCTCCTCGGCTTCTTCCGCTTTCGTGCCGTCATTCTCAATTCCTTCAACAAAACTGGGTATGTTACTGGTATTTTTCTCCGCATTGTAACTGCCATAGGTCGGGGATAGTGTGCGTGATGGCGTGTTTAGAATGTCGTAAGACTCTGTGGTGGATTGGGGCTCCCACTCTGCTGTATGCGCTGGTACGGGCTCTCCTCCATAAGAAACATCAAAATCGTCTTCATTTCTCTCAGCGCTTCTATGAAACGGACGGAATTTTTTTTCTGGGCTCTGTTGTCCATTCGAGAAATCTCTGTACCTCCGGGGCGGAGGATCGTCACTATGTCGACGAGGCGGAGAAGGCGAATATCCCATTATCTAGTTCGTATTATTCTGTACGTCATATTTAGGGTAAAAAATTTGCCGGCTTTTTAGTTTTGCAAAAGAATTCTGGGTCCAAATTTGTGTGTATATCCTGTGCCCAGATATGAACAATACGAAGCAAAATCGCGGTGTACAGTGGTTAGATTTCAAGAGACAGGGATTATAGAAGGTCTCTCCACTCTAAGAATGTACTCATTGGCCAATCCCTAGCTCAGTAGGCAGACTTTCGCCTAGTATCAATCCCAGCTAGCATTACTTTGGTAGCAGTGACTGCGATGCTAATTTGATGCTTGACAAGTGGGCGGGGATGGTAGCCGTCAATACGAATGCCGGAGGGGTTAATTAGGCTAGGCTACTATTAGTACATGTAAGATTGCAGAACACGTGAGAAACACATATACATGTACATTGCCGGGGGTATGATAATATTCTATTTTGTTGGTTGGTAGCTGTTGGTTGGTAGCCGTAACAATTATCTACTGGATCATACCTCTTGTTACCTTATCACCTTTTAAAAATTATACACATCTTAAAAGACATGTAATGGACTGACACAAATATACGGTTCGTTGGATATGTGCTATCACCGAAGAGTTTGTTGCTGCACAAGCTTTCTTGGACGAGAAATATGAGCACCCGCAAGACCTCGACCTAAATGACTCAAATACCTATGCACTAGGTAAAGTCTGCATTCGTCATGTCGCTATTGCTTGCTTGCCCACAAGTGAATATGGCAAAGCTTCCGCCTCAGATTTTGCCATTAATTTGATACGAACCTTCCCCAATATCCAGTCCGCATTGGCCTGATGGTAGGTATCGGAGGGGGCGCTGCAACAAAAAAGCATGATATTCGACTTGGAGACATTGTTGTAAGCACGCCAGGTGACACCAATGGGGGAGTATTCCAATACGACTTCGGTAAAACGATTCAGAACAGAGACTTCATCGAAACAGGTTTCTTGAACCACCTCCTGTGATACTGCGGAAGGCACTACAAGCTCTAAAGGCCAGCTACCAGCTGGAAGGTCATACCCTCGTTGGTGAAGTGGATAAAGTTCTCCAGGGTAAATCGAGGCTGCGGGACAAATTCTGCCGCCCAAAACCTTCCGATCGATTGTATAATCAACCGTTGTGCATTTGACTACAGCAGAAGATTGTCAATCTTGTGGCGATGATTCTTCTAGCTTAGTATCACGATTTGCGCGTGGGCAGGATGAAGAGGACCCAAGCATACATTACGGGATAATTGCCTCTGGAGAACAGCTTATGAAAGATGCAGATATCCGCGATAAACTCGCAAATAAAGGTGGTATTTCGTGCTTTGAGATGCCAGTTACATAAAAGGAATTCCAATCCATCAAGCATTATTGCTTTCTCTTCGGATCTTACTGTGGAAGCTTTGAAGCAAGACCCAAAAGCACAGTCAATTAATCATATCGAGTTCTTCTCGGATGATCAGATGGTTATCTCTACCCCAGACATCTTCCAAAGTAGACATATAGATATCTGGAATCCAGTTCAGGCAGAGTTGTAAAATTAGTTTTTCGTTTTTTGTTTTTAGTTTCGTTACTAATAACGAATTTATTTTCGCTTTTAGTTACTAAAAAACGAAATTCGTTTTTTATTAGTAAATTCGCTACTAAAAACGAAAAAATGAAAAACGAAAAACGAAAAACGAAATTAGTTTCGTTACTAATAAATTCGGTTTTAGTAACGAAATTAGTAACGAATTTACAACCCTGAGTTCAGGGAACTCGGCTGAAGATCGTAAAAGATTATAAACCTGGTATGCTTCATAAGGCTGACGAAGATGTTGTGGCTATCTCCCCCAATGGCCGCTACTGGCGTATCCTTCCAGGTACAGCCGCCTCGTTAAGATACGGGATATTGCAACAGGCATCCGTTGGTCCATCTGGATGAATAGCGGCATGGATGAAGAATGTGAGAGAATGAATTTTTCACCAGACATTCAACAATTAGTAATTGTCAATAGAGTAGGAATCTCTTTTTGGACATATACTGGAGGAGACGATGGACCTTGGGTATCGCAACGAACTTTGAAACACAAAAAAGATCAGGCGGACTCGATTTAATTTTCTCCTGACGGCCGACTCCTATTCATCTGTTTCTGCACGTTTCACGATCATGTAGGGATATCACATGGATATGCTGTCGACGTTTGAGATTGGAATAGAGGATTATTGGTACAGACCCTTGAAACCTGTCGAAAAATACTTACATCTGTGGCTTTCTTTACAAATGGCCAACTCCTAGCACGAGAAAGATGGAAAGGAGTAAGAGAAGGCAAGTACTGCATAGATTATGGTCTCATAATCGAACCTTGGGACCTAAGCACGAGCAAGCTGCATCCAGACATAGTCAAGGGCCGATACGGAGATACTGATGAAATTGTAACCAACCTTCCCCCAGTAAACGATGTAGAGTTTCTCAACCTTCAAAATCGATATGTGAAAGCCAGGAATATTACAATTTTCCAAGGGCGGTGGGTATGTTTTCAGGATCGCAAGATCTTGTGGCTCCCCCTCAAGTATCGACCGACTTGCTACGCTGCAAGTGATAATATTGTTGCTCTCGGGCATGGACAAGGAGAAGTTACATATCTAAAATTATCGTTTTAAAATCGATTTGCTTCTTTATTTACTCGTATATATGAAAGACTTTCATCCATAAACGTTATTTCCTGTGTCTATAAACTTTTAGCACAGCACTTGTACAGCGCTAAAAGTAAAGGGGAAAAAAAGACTGGGTGCTCTATCTACTTAATCTTCTATATTGATCAAAGATTTTGGTATATAGAGAAGAATGCGTTGGGATTGAAAATGCTATCAGACAAAGAGAAGAAAAAAAACGAAGAAGAAAAAACAGCCGATCGTAATCTCTCTCTTCCAATCCTACGACCTAGCACTTTCGCATCTAGGTATTCCTGTGCTTTCTCTATCTTTCATTAGTCAAGCTCACGTAGAGTTACTAATCTGTGTACAATGGCGCAATCAGCCCTTGGTATGAGTATTAGCCTTCTTTTCATCTGCAGATTTGCTTACTCGTGACACAGCTAACAGGTGGCGTTCAGATATTTTGACGGAAAATACGGCTCGTCAGCTTTTGGTACAAGTCCTGCAGCCTATTGCGCCTGACTATGCGGAGCCCGAATACGATGTGTGTCTGCCCAACTTTATGCCTTACAATTTGGAGGCGGCTCCTTCGGATTAGGTATTCACTCGAGATGCGGTCGCACACGGTGCTCGAAGGATTTTGCAAGTATGGAAATATTGAGAGTGGGATGAGGATGGATTTCTTGCTGGAAATCCTATAGACTTGGCAGAGTTAGTTTACATGTAGTTTAGCAGTGTAGATTCGGTGGAGGCGCAGTCCTGTTTCGGTGAACTTGCCCAGCTCTTGGTTGCTCAGCTCTTGGTTGTTCAGCTCTTGGATTTTAAGTTCCGATGCTCTATTTTTAGTCTATATTTAGGAAATTTACTAAGCAGTTTCTCGGTCTGTACTATGGGGTTGTTTTAGCGTGCTTCTGTCCAACGTTCTGTCGTTTATTACTGCGGAGTTCTTCGTTTAGACTCTGTGTTAGCTTCCCTCGAAGAGGACTTAGCGCACATGACAGTTCACTCCGCCTCACCGTCAGCAACAACTAGCCATGTGGCTTACCTGTTAGTCGATTTACGTAAACCAGTAATGCCCTTCATTAATTATACCAATTGCGGCTTATAAATTTTATAAGCCATCGGCATATTATTATCCAGCAGCTTTAGCCTCAAGCTAGCTGTGGCTTTGTACGGAACGCATCTATCCGCTTATTCTGTATAACGTCAAACTATATTTAGGATATCGTGAAAATATGTTTTCAAAAGAGAAGAAGTTATCTATATAAACAGCTCCCCATCTCGCTCTTCAGATATCCTTCTCATCATCACAACAACAATCACTACAACACCACCTCTACAAACAACAACATCTCTTCTCTTCAATCGACTCTTTCACCACAATTTCAAACTAATACCTCTCAACTTTATCAAAATGCGTTCCGCCATCGCCGCCACTCTTTCCACTCTTGCCCTTGCTGTCTCAGCAGCTCCTGCCCGTCGTGACGCCGGCTCTGTTCAAGTTCAGTTTGCCAACGATGTCACTGGAGCAAACGGCAACGCCTGGATCCCTCTTGATGGATCTAATGTGAGCCTTGGAGAGGCTTACGGCAACACCAACCTTGAGAAGGATGGCACTCTCTTTGTCACTAGCCTGCAGTTTACTGCCGACTTCCAGAACGTCCAGTGCGTTGTCTTGAAGAATTTCGAGACAGTGGTTGCCAGCATTTCCGACTTCTCGCGAGACTTCCAGACCTTCTCCCAAAAGCCTTTGGACTGGCAGACTGGTTTCACCATCGCCTGTAACAAGGCAGCTCCTGCCCGCCGTGACGTCGGCACTGTTCAAGTTCAATTTGCCAACGATGTCAGCGGAGCAAACGGCAACGCCTTGATCCCTCTTGATGGATCTAATGTAAGCCTTGGAGAGGCTTACGGCAACACCAACCTTGAGAAGGATGGCACCCTCTTTGTCACTAGCTTGCAGTTTACTGCCGACTTCCAGAACGCCCAGTGTGTCGTCTTGAAGAACTTCGAGACAGTGGTTGCCAGCCTTAACGACCCATCTCATGACTTCCAGACCTTCTCCCAGAAGCCTTTGGACTGGCAGACTGGTTTCACCATCGCCTGCAACAGACACGCATAAATTTCTTTCATTTCAGGGTTTTAAAGGGATTATAGAAGGGGATTGGATTTGGATTATGGGTTTTGGTTTTGCATTTTTTTTTCAGTCCAACTTTTAGATGATATACACACTTATAGATCGATCGAACATCACACTCCTTGGTATATCAAAGCATTCATTTAGATTTAATATAGCAAGCTTGCATTCTTTACCTACAAGTACCGTACTATTTAAGTGTATTCAAGTGCTGATACTCATTATTAAATTGTTACTTCGCTTATTATTAAAATATCTTGTAGCTGATTTATTGCTTTTAATATCGCTGTCACTCTTGCTCTTTGACTGAAAATAGTATTTTGAGATATGAGTTTAATATAGTAACCCTTTGCGCCATAGTCGGGTGCTTATATCGATAGTAAAAGAAGTCATGATTAAGCAAAACAGTGGATCATAAAGTATCTTTGTCTCCACTCATACGACCATGGGCGGTGGGGAATTCAGGGTCTCATCAAGTTGGGTCCCGTCCAGTTCTCCATAGCGGTTCACTCCCATGAGGCTATTATGTCATCTGATTTTATAATTGAACTCTTGACTCTGGTTTGGGTGGACTTGAAACCAAGCCGAGACTTCCAATACTTTTCGTGTGCCTTTGCCTCCCTCGCCATAACCAGCGCAGCTATGTATCTTGATATAACATAATTTCCCCTGGGCGTTTTAGCCGCGGAGGATTTCGCTTGACCATTAAGACGCCTGGGGAGAGTCCAAGGACTAATGTATCTAGCGGTTGGTGCAATGGATGCTGACAGGTATTACTAGAGGTGGCACTGTCTACCATATAATGAGCATAAGACGATTTAAAACACAAGAGCTTATACCCGCCATTCAAAAATCGCCCGTAGCTTTCCTTTGTCCTCATGCAGCATGGACTAGGTATACTGGCCTTCTCTCTCCTTCAGATGACGTTGCATTCTGTGTCACGTCGTTATTGCCGGCCTACTGGAATTTCCCCGGCCACCTTTCGCTATGATTGAACACATTTTATTACTAGCCCTTTTTTCGCTTTTCAAAGAATACAATAACGTGTGTTGTTTTGATGCCTTACACTAGGTTAGATATGGCAGATATTTGGTCAACCAAGTGTTTGACACCTAGTTTACAGCGTTTCTAACCACAGATCACAGCCACTCCTTTAAGAGCTCCTCGCACAATTTCCACAACCTTTCTCCCGTACCACGATGCACAAGTCCGTCAAAGACATAGTCAGCGCCAGTTCCCCATTCCCCCCATGGCTCGACATAGGACCCGTTTTTCCCGCCCTGCTCGAGCATCTTCGTGTCGACGACATCAGCGAAGCCTGCGAACAGTAGGGTGAGGCCGCCATAATGTTGCTCGTAAAGTAGCGGGGATGTCAGCCATTTGACAAGTGCGGGCTGGTTACTCTGAAAATCGGTCTTGACGGATCCTGGGTGGAGAGAGAGTGACAGGAGGCCGTGCGCTGCGAAGCGCCGGGCAAACTCATATGCAAACATGACCATCATAGCCTTGCTCTGTGGGTATTTGGCCATGGCTCCTTTGATTCCACCCAGCTCGTGCATGTTCAAGTCACTCCAGTTGATACCGTCGGGCTTGGGCGCCGCTCGATGACCTGAAGACGAAACAAAGATAACCCTCGAGTGGCCAGGCTTGGCGTTGGACCGCGCGGCCGTCGCAAGACAGATGGGTGTTAAGAAGTGCTGGAAGAGGAATGGACCGAGAGCGTTGACGCCAAGATGCGTCTCGAAGCCCTGGGCAGTCTTGCTTCCGAACGGAGCACCTCCCAGCCCGGCATTGTGCCATACTACGTCCAGGCTCGACTCCTTGGAGAGAAACTCGGCTGCGGAGGCCTTGATGGTATCAAGGTCGCTGAGGTCAAGCCGGAGGAAGAAAATCTCGCCTCGGCCTGGTTTGATGGCCGGGTGAGGAGCGGCCGGCTCGGACTTGATCCTGCGGATGGCTTCCTCTGCTTTCTGGGCCGAGCGGCCAGCAATGTAGACACGGCCATTGAGATTGTAAACGGCCTTTGCCGTCTCGTAGCCGCATCCAGATGAGCCACCTGTAATAATGAAGACGCGGCCAAACTGATCTGGAATGTCTTTTTCGGTGAAGCTTGGCTTCGGTGGGAAGGACTCCCTCCAGGTTACAGGCGACATAGTGGCGATGCCATGCCAGAATTCGCTGGACGGAAAGCTCGTCCGGAGCGGCAGTCGATATTTAAAGGGATGACTGGTCTTTAAGTGCAGGGAGACAACATTGGAAGCATCATTATACGAGCCAGACTCCGGAGGGCTCTCAGTCGGGAGTGAAGTTCCCGCGGCCGCGGCCGCGGCTGCGGAGCTTATGTGGGTCAACCCGCGGATATCTCATTCACTCATGTCTCCTCGGGCACCGTGCGTCTTCACCTCCCCTTACTTACGTCCCAATTGCAAAGTAGCACCGGCTTCAGGACTCTTACTTTAATAATGGCGACAGCATGCGTATCATGCAGGATACAAAAAAGGAAATGCGACAAAAAGACACCAAAGTGCTCTCAGTGTTCAATGTAAGGCGTTCGAACAAGGCAAAAGCGGAGGAGCCAGATCCTACTGAATGGCTGACTACTAGAATAACATCTTAGTCGATCTTGCGAGTGTGTTTACACCCGACAGGCGAGCAGAGCATCGCGGAGAATTTCATCTTGCCGGACTGCTCGTGATATTGTGACCGATAGCGGTTTACCCCCAACTTCCGGCCTCCTCTCTACCGACAGTCTGTGCAGGTCCCAGAAGGCTAGCGAGCCATGGGTGCCGCCGGTAGAATTCCCAGCTGTCTATTTCGTTGACCGATACGTCTTCCAGCAGCACCGCATCCACGTCCCGACGGCCTATCCTGGGACCCATGCGTTTCCCACCGTTTTCATAGGAGCCACCCAGGCGGAGCAAGACTCGCACGTCTCGGCCTTCTTTAATGGAGTCCATAAATGGCTGCCCATTCTTGACGAGGAGCGCTTTCGAGCCCGGTTGTCGGGCATAGTACCGACAGAGCTGCCTGCGGACATCTCGCTGCTTCTCCTCTGCATGAGGCTTGTCGCCTCGACACCATCCGACTTGCCAGGCAACGGAGCCCGCACTGACATTTATCTTACTACCAAGCAAGGCTTTTTGAACTTGGAGATGGCAGGTGTCATGTCTGTTGAATGCCTGGAAGCTGGCCTGCTCGTCTCTCTCTATGAAATTAACCATGCCATCTACCCATCTGCATTTCTGTCCGTGGGCGCTTGCACACGCTATGGCCAGGCCATGGGCTTCGGAGGGCTAAACACCTTGAAGCTGCGTCGTCCATATAACCGTAGCGAACTTGAAGAGAGTAGGCGATTATGGTGGGCTATTATTCTCCTAGACAGGTATGCGAACTTTTGACTTGCTCTCAGCTCCTTCTGCCCCGGCAAATAGATTCCTTGGCATTCCCTCACAAGGCCCTGGGCCATTCATACTTGTTTGCAGCCTAACTGCTACGCAGATTTCTCAATCTCGGTTGTCCAAGTCGACTTGTCTCCATCCATGATCCAATAGACGATGGCAGCATGGTTGTCCATAATAATGTACAGTGACGATATCTGGTCCATGGCTTAGGCACCGATACTAATATTCCTGAAGTCTCGGGAAACGGCCTCTGCCAACAGCTACGTACCCAACAAGCTCGGGCGGCGTGATCAAGGTTGCTCCGTGTTGATTGCACAGGCCACTCGACTACTAGGGAATGTGCTATCGCATATATCCCATAACTGTGACTCTGAAATGGACTTGGGAACCCGGTGTATCGAACCTGGATCGCCGCTATGCCGACGGCAAGAAAATGAATCCGCACAACTAGGCCGCACGCTGGCCTCGCTTATCGATGCTGCTGAGACTGAAGCCAGGAGATGGGCAGTCCCTATTGGGGAGCAACTTATGATTTGCTACAGGTAAGCATGTGTGGGTACCCCATGTCATTGTCGGTTCACACATTCACACACTCATTCATGTTCAGTTCTCTCCTTGCTCTTCATGGTCACTACGAGGCTTGCAGATGTGGTCATGCGCGGTGGGACGAGCAGTCACTGGCTGCTGTCGAGGCAGCAAGGGCGAAGATCATTGAAAGGTGCAGAGACCTCCTTTCCGAACCAGGAAGCAGCTTGGAAAGCATCTCACCCTTCTTCCTTCATTGCATTTATATGGTTGCCATTTTTGGTCAATCCAAGCCACAGACTACCACTGCGACAGGGGATGTCCTTGTGGATACGCTTAGACACCTTGAGCGCCGGTGGCACGCAGCTGGTGAGTCTGGTGTCCCGTGGATGTACTGCCGCGTATCTACTAAATGTTGAAATAGGGGTCTATATAGAGATCCTCGAAGCTAGAGAGATTCTACAATCGCCCTGAACACTCATTTGTTGCATGGAGCGCGGATCTATAACTATGGATTGCATCTAACGTCGCATAACACACTCGGGACAATGAGGAATAAACAGCAAGTTGTGAGGCTAAGCTGGGATGCACCTTTACCTCGTGAGAGTACAGTCCAGCGTACTGTATATAATAACACCCATGGAATGATAATCAATCTGTTCTTAATCATGGAACCACGTGAAGTTCAATAAATTAGAGAATCGGCCTGCTAGATAAATGTGCTACAAATGTTTCCATTTTGGATAATTTGAAGGTTCGATTGATGTTTCCCTTCTCTTGAGCAGCATTATCTGACTCTATCTCAGAAACATCTACAGAATTGAAACCAGTAACCAATTCTGAGTTTCCCTGTCGTTATTCTACAGTCGGAAAGAAAAAGAATTCGAATTAAGACCTCCTTCAGTATTTTCAAGACCGCGAAACAGCAATGAAGGGGAAACTTCGAAAGAATGCGGAATAAGCTTTCAGTAATCATTTTACCCGAGGGCTGGGAAAGTTGCTATCCCGCTATCCTATAGACGCTCAGAGTGAGTAAAAAAGGGGGGTTTCAAGGAAGCCGAATCTTTTCAAGATAGAGATAGCAATTCGCGGATCTATAAACATGAAGGAATCCTGGCCGCATGTCTTCTATACATATCACCCTCTTCAAAAGGGCCAAGAGCTTAATGAAGCCTTTTCGCCTTATATCAGCCACCCCGTACTGCCACCTTGTTCTAATATCCATTCTGGTGGTCCTCTTCTATCTACTTACATTTCTCTTCAACTTCTTTCTTGTCCCCATCCCTAGGAAGTCTAACTACAGCACTCCTCGTAATTCCTCAATACTTTCCTTCATTCACTTTACCTAGTACACTCTTTGCTATCTTTCCTCCTGAAATCTATAAAGATCCTGGAAACACATGAAAATAGGTCTTAAGCAATCTGAGTTAATGCGGTTTGAGTGCCCGAGCATTCGAAGATAGTCTAAAATGTGAGCTTGAAGGACTTTAAGTTCAATTGTTGTAATTGCTCTTTTCATATCAGGAAAATCCTCCATTAGCACATGACCCTTGGCTAATTTGCATTCCATCTGAACAGGGCACTCGAGAATTCGTGCTGGGCGGACGAGATTAGATTTCTGTGGTGAAAGATCTGCACTTGCCCATTTATCTTTGACGTAGCGGTAATTTCTAGTGCGCTTTGATGGGGAAATCTTTTCAGTGCCAGTTGTGGTGGCCAATAGGTTGATATGGCGGGCCATAGTATCAGCTGGGAGACTTACTACACAGTGGCCTGTCCGAAGGATATTCTGTGGCGTTTTCTTCTGGGCCCCAAATCCGAGAATACAGCGATGGCCGAGCAAAAATACTGATGAAATAGCACAAATGTTGTCGGGCCCATCCTCGTTTTCTGAGGTAATGAGAACAACCGGGGTACCCCAATAGAGAATTGCAGGAGAAATGGTAGAATGCGCCATTGTAACAGCATGCATTGATAGTATTGAAAGTGCAGACGGCAAAGTTGCCCATGGTTTTTTTTCTGGCTGGGAAAAAAATGGCCGTAACTACAGTGCCCGTATTATGTCTTTCATCTCCAATGAAGGCAAATCGCGCTGAAAATAAGGACGTATTTTTGAATCGCTTTCTAATAAGAAAGACGAAATATTAGCTGTATTTTTAGCCCTTTCTTCCCATTTATTAGAGAAAGTATTTACTATATACAGCGGCTTGTAAAGGTCTAATTTCAAGTTGGATGCGTAGAACCCAACCGAAGAAAGGTGGTTCTTTCGGCAAGTCCATTTTTTGGGATCTTGAAGATATCTTTCGGCTGGAACCTTGGACTGAAATAGGGGATATGATATTTGACACCGGTAATACTTTCAGCGTCATGGAGAGTAGACTATATAATATGTCGAGGTGAAGATATCTGAGCTGCGGCACGAAAAACATCTAACCCATACTCTTGCTCAGCTTTCTGAGTAGCAGCAGGGCCCTCGGTAATTGAGATGTCGATTGGAAAGGCTGTATTTGCAAAGATATACGATGCGCCTCGAAAAGCCTTTAAAACGCTGTCTTGCGAGTTGAGGCCGACAAACTCAACCGAAATCCTAGTATTTGCGGCCAAACAACGAGCAGCTTCGCTGGAGAGGTCTGAAGTAAGTGCCAGAATTTGGTATTGTGGTTCGGATGATGTCAGCATTGCAGAGACGACGCCGGAACCTTGTGCTCCAAGGGCGCCAACGACGACTAATGGAGGAAGTGACATAATGGCTTATTGTACAGAGTTGAAGAAATTGGCAATTTACTTGAAGGTAAGAGCGAGTATTTGTAACATTTGCCCTTGATGGTTAATTAATGCTATGTAG
Source organism: Trichoderma hamatum GD12 (assembly GCA_000331835.2). Classification (NCBI taxonomy): domain Eukaryota; kingdom Fungi; phylum Ascomycota; class Sordariomycetes; order Hypocreales; family Hypocreaceae; genus Trichoderma; species Trichoderma hamatum. The sequence goes on along the minus strand of ANCB02000384.1, from coordinate 18,088 downwards.
GATTGGATGTTCCTATGAATCGTGGCTAACTAAGTGCCGTCTGCCTTGGGCAAGTCTTGGAAGGCTTTGGAAGTGGCATACTCTGGGTCTCTCACGGCCGCGATAACGGTGGTAGAGGGCCTTGCAAGAGAGGCTTTGGCGAAGCCTAGGCTAATACCTCGGCTGGCACCTGTGATGAGGACAGCAGACGAAGTCATGTCGAAGATTCAATCTTGTTTAAGAGCTGATGAAGAAGTTGTAAATATTGCGGGGAATTTGGAAAACTCTTATGCCAGCATTCAATGAAGGGAGAAACAGTACTCAGGGATAAAACTTTAGCCTGACCGCAAAACGAACCCGCTAGTGATATAGAACCTGGATATTTGGCCCATCCATATGAATCGGACTCTCGGAGTCCGCAGTGGTGAGGCATTCAAGACTACATTACTATCGATGTCATTGCGGAGCGGACATAGACTGTATTATTAATGAGAATCAGACGAGCTTCGGGTAGTTGGTTCCCTGAACCGTCATGCTCTGCGCGGACCGTGATGGTCAAGTTAAATGAGGTCTTTAGTTGGGTCTACTAAGTGGGAATGTTGTGGAGAGTCGCCGGGCGAATATGTCTCTCCAGCTTGTGATTAAGAATACAGTACCATCGTAGCACGGAAGGATAGTCGTCCCGCGGGTTGAAAAGGGAAATGTCCTAATTACTATTCTTCGACACTTGTAGGTGCATTCGTGGTTGTGTCTCTGCCTAGGGAATTTACGATCCACACAATAGCTCATTTATCGGCGGAGCCTGTAGAAGGACGATATCCCGCTTAGTCAGAATCTTTTAACTTTACTAGTCGTGCCACCACTGGACACAAGTAGTGTGAGTATCATTTAACTCAGATCTAATACTATAAACACATTTTATTAATAGACTTGTAATATATATATTTATTATAAAAAGTTTTTTATAATTTAAAAAATCAGTTGAATTTATGAATTTACTTTTTATATTTATTACAATAAGATTGTAAAAGATCGAAGGTCAATTGGCAGAAGAATATGCAGCAGCAGTTAAATAAGTCTCAAGTTGTTCCCTTATCTCCATCAACATTAAAGTAATTGCTCCTGAGGAGATTCTAGATAAGAGTTAGCCAGGCCTGTAGATGCAGCGTTAACCAAGTAAAGCCTTCAATTGAAAAAGTAGACAGCACGTCCGCCCATATAGTTTCACGCTGCTTAATAAGGCCTGTGTACGGATTAAGATTTGACCTTAATAATCAATAGTTGCTCAATTTATATTAAATATTGTAGTTGAACCGCTGTCAAGGTAGTCTTAATCCAGATATTTCCAGGTTACAGTAAGCACCAAGTCCATATTCGTAAATTCTCTGTTCCAAGATAGTGGCCAATCAAGTACTCTTCTTGGCCCGATCTTGTCCCAACTTGAAAATCCTCGACTTGGCTTCAACTGTGTGTAAGCCAGCCATCTTGGCCATGGCACTGTCAAATACGGTTCTCGGCCCCACTTTGTCAAGCAACCAGACAACAAATGCGTTGGAGCCCTTCCAGATGAACGAGGCTTTGCCATCGATCACCGTGTGGACGACTTGGCGAGCAAATTCTGCTGGGGGCATTGCCTTCTCTAGGTGGGCGGTAGTCCTCTCCTTGATGAACTCTTCCACGTCTCGGAACAAGCTGTTGGGGCCGAAGTTGATGTTTTCGGTTGCCATCAACGGTGTAGAGACCTCTCCCATGAATAATGTCACCACCTTTAGACCAAGTGGCTGGACTTCGAGTCGGAGCGTATCAGAGTACGATACGACTGCTGCTTTGCTCGCGTTGTAGGCGGACGAGAACGGGCTTGGGAGACGTGCTAGTACCGACGCAACGTTGACAATGATCGGTGCATAGTTCGGAGCTACGGAGGCTAAAAGGAGAGGTGTGAAGGCGGCGACCATGTCCATGAGGCCAAATACATTGGTGTCAAAGAGACTCCGGACGCGAGATGGAACTGCCTCAACGGCTGGTGCCTCGTATACTGCAGAAAGTCAGTACTCCGGCCTGTAAGAACAAAAATGGATGCCAATGAGGGCCATCTACATATGCCGGCATTGTTGAACAATATGTCTAAGTGGCCTTGTGTGCGAATCGTAATTTCGTCAGCGAGGGTGCGAATGCTTTCGGTGCTTGTGACATCCAAAACAAGAGTCTCGATGCCATTCTCTCGAAGGTTGGCCAGAGTCTTCTGGGAACGGGCAGTTGCAAAGACACGAAATCCTTTGGACGCGAATTCCAAGGCCAGTGCGTTGCCAGCGCTGCCCTGGGAGCATCTGTTCACCAAAATTAATTAATCAGAGAGAAGTAGGGGCGCTTGGCACCAATGCTTACCCTGTGATTAGGATAGATCTTTGCGTTTGATTCGGCATTGAAACAATAGCAAGGGTCGAATGGGATGGATGCTGAGCCTAGGCCGAGGGAAAGTTCCCTCAACTTATAGACCTTAGGCTGTTATCTGTGCTTTCTCAGATGCCACTGAGCTCCTAGGCTAATAAAGATCAAGCGCAGTGCTGCCGCCACTCTGGATTCAGGCCTCTTATGAGATGAGTTTATGACAAATCATTCTATCCAGTGGCACAATATTGAAGTTTAGACAGCTGGAGTGATAGTTAGCCCGATTTCGGCATTTATCTTCTGGAACTAGCCCCTTATTTCTCGTGCATTTATTAACCTTGCTTCGCATTTGCCCGCCTCCTGTCTAGACATCTTCCTACCCTGTTATTACTATCCTTGCACACTATGAAGGCTCTTGTGTCCAACCGCAGCATTATCACCCGGCTCATCAATGCTGCGACCAACAAGGCCGTCGCTGGCGATGGGGGGCGCGTTCAGGACGATGTACCCATTCCCACCATCACTAGCAACGAAATCCTTGTCAAAGTCAAGGCTGTCGCCCTGAACCCGACCGATTTCAAGCACCTCGATGTCATTTCACCACCTCGATCAATCATTGGATGCGATTACGCAGGCGTGGTTGATCGAGTCGGCGACGCAGCCGGGGGGAGATGGAAGGTCGGCGACCGTGTTGCTGGTGCTGTCCACGGTGGCATCTATCCGGACAAGGGCGCATTTTCCGAGTACTTGAAGGTGGATGCTGATCTCGCCTGGAAGGTGCCAGATAATGTCTCTGATACAGACGCAACCACGTACGGCGTCTCTGCCGTGACTGCGATGCTGAACTTAAACGTTCGTCATGGTCTCCCCTTCGTCGATGGAAACACTCCGGCTCTACGGAACGAAACAATCTTCATATACGCCGGTTCTACTAGTGCCGGCCTCTTCCACATCCAGCTCGCAAAAGCAGCTGGATATTCGGTCATAACCACGGCCTCACCGCACTCTTTCAACCTGGTCAAGCAGTACGGCGCCGACGGTGTATATGACTATAAATCATCAACAGTGGCAGAGGATATTGTCAGAGATTACCCTAATATCTCTAAGGCTGTCGATTGTTTTTCTGAGGGGAAATCGACATCTCTCTGCGCCGAAGTTATCAAGCGTAAGGGCGGCAAAGTGGTAACTCTGCTACCCAACGGCAAGCCGAAGTTATTCAATGTCACATACGACTTGGTAATGGCTTACACGGCTTTTGGACACCCTTTCCAATGGCTGCCACCGATCGGCCCCAAGTTTGGAGCCCAGCCGGCAGACCGCGAGGCCTTGGTCAGGTTCTACGAAGATCTACCGCGGCTGACACATATTCTGAAACCAATCCCGACTATCGAACTACGGGCAGGCTTTGATGGTATTCTCGAAGGGTTAAATAATCTACGAGCGGGTACGGTTTCGGGAGGAAAGCAAGTAGTAAGACTTGATAGCAAGTGATGGATGCAAATTTGCACGAGGCAGACTGAGTTTGAAGTAGCTGTCCCGATTGAATGTAGATTGAAATACATATGATATATGACGGTGCTGTTTGCATCTCCAACCACCTTAGATTAAGTCGTGTTCAAAACTACACTATCTTGTCACACTTTGACATTTACTGAGTCCTACTCTTGATGACTTTGTGTCTGGTGTCTTTGAAACCTTCTCTCAGGTAGTGAGAGAGGGTTATAGCAGTCGAGAACATGCCAAGGGTGATAAAGGATATTTAGTTTCCAAATGGAAGTCATATTTTCTCATTCTCCTACAGCGAAAAGTGTAGCACATTGGCGATTATCGTGGAGACTTGTCCTCGAGCTTAAGCGATGATATTCCTGCCAGGTTGAAACCGCAAACTCTGCGACGAGCTAGGTTCAGGTTTGTGAGCCATTTACTAATGCAATTGTCCTCAAACTAGATTCCCCATGAGGACTGACATCGAGCCGAATATTAGCTTACAAATTAAGTCGATTGGAGAGAAATTGTTGGAAACACAGAAGCTGGTTCGGTAGAGTATGTTCATTCGGTCTCTGGGTCTCTCCGAGACGACGGAAGCATAAGAATGCAAGAGTATCCGACTCCGTCGCAATGGATCTCGCCCCATCGTCGACTTACACCCTTAACTAGTGTCCGCCCAAATCACATGCCAATGTCCGCATCTCTCCGCATCTCTCCACATCTCTCCGCATCTCTCTGCATCTCTCCAACCGCCTACAATCCGGTATTGCTTCCTCAGTTTGGCCCAGCAAATTCCACCGTGTTGAAACCTATTAAAAATTCATTATGTACCCATAGAACAAGAAACTGTAGCATCGCCTGTTAGCATCTGACCCATGCCAAAGGATTGACAAACAACAACAACACCACCTAGCATAACCAATCACAACTGGTGGAATGCCTTACAAGAGCGTCGTTTTGGTCGCCGTATGTGTGGTCGATAGAAGTATAATGATGGCTAGGATACTGGCACGATCGCATTCCTACGCTTCCGGTAACCTCGGAAGGCTGACCCTGCCGGCATTTAAAGGCTCAGGCCTCGAGATCGCGGTGGCCGTTCGCCCAACCCGCACAGCGGTATTCCATCCTTAGATCACAGCGGTCGAGACAAAATTTGATCTCAGCTCACTACGCAGGTCTTTCATGGAAAAGACGTTGTAATCAGCATGATCCCAGTCATCACCCCCGAGCAGCAAGCTGTGGTGATTGAAGTAGCCATTGCAGCAGGTGTTAAGAGCTTCATTCCCCGCGAGTTTGGCCCTGATGCAGAGGTAGTACTCATAGATATAGCAATATTGGCCGAGGCTAGACTAACACATACACAATATGATCAAGTTATTGCTGGTGTTCCCTTCTTCGGCGCCAAGAGGAAGTGCCTGGACTATTTGCGGTCTAAGCAGGACATTATTAGATGACTGCGCTCCTTACTAGTCCATTGTTTGACTGGCTAAACTATTGTTGCCAATTTCGTTTGTTTTATGATGCTAAATTGTGTATTCATGGGCTTCCGCTAGGCTTTTGGGGACTTGACTTGGCCAACAAGAGTGTTCGGCTGATTGACGAAGGTAAGACGAAATTCATGGCTAGTAATAGGAAACAAGTTGGCCGTACACTTGTAGGTATTCTCAGCCATCCTACCAATACAGTCAACAGGTTTTCCTCAGCTGAGTCATTTACAACCACCCAGATAGAATTCCTAGACGCTTTAGGAAAGGTAACTGGGTTCCACTGGGAGGTATCCAATTGTTCCACAGATGAAATCAAGGCAGTGGCAATGAAACTATTCGACGAAGGCAACGTGACTAAAGGAGGGCTCGAAACTAATTGGAGCTCTTGCCTTTGAGAAAGCCGGCTTAGAAGATCACACTCACCTAAATACTGCTTGATAACAAGCTTCTGTGTCTTACCAAGGAGGCAGTGGAGGATACTATTCAACAAGTGTTTAAATATAAGGCATAATAATCCTAAGGAAACTTCCTTTTAGGCAACTAAAGGAGTATTATACAGGCATGTAAGTTTATTTTAGGAGCCTTACCTTAGTCTTTCTAATAGTAATAGTGTAATTGTTTGCTTGTATGTTTGTGTTTTATGACTGTACAGTAATGGTGTGATTGTTTGTTTGTTTGTTTGTTTGTTATAGATTAACGACCATAGCCTTGTAACTAAAATCCCCTTATGGGTCTTGAGGTTAGTCAGAGTTGACTAAATTCTATGTAAAATACATATACAAACGTTCACCATTCGCAACACGTAGCTGATAAAGAAAAAATATTATCTAGGAAAACCTGCTTACAAGAGAAGCAGGGAAAAAAAACCTATTATCTGATGCCTAGCAAGTTTAAACAGCTATAGCCTGTTCCTTTGCGCTTATTAAGATAACCTCACAGGCTCTCTTTAGAATTTTCCTTAAGCTATAAGTTCTGGTACTCATAATCAACTTGCGGCTATTATAGTCATTTGTAGTTGTCGTAAGGAACTCGTAAGCAGTGTCTTCACTATATCAGGCTAGGCGGCAAAGTTGTGCCTGAGAGGTATTTGGGGACGGCTAAGAGCCAGAGAGGAAGTCGAGTCGTAAGATGCCTTACGGCGTATGCAGTGTTATGCTCCCGGAAAGAGCAGCGAAAAAGAAGTCAGGGGGTAATGTGCCTTACAGCATAATTGGGTGGTCATTCTTAACCCACAAAGAACGATTTGCAGTTGGGGGAGTGAAGATTGATGATTGTATGTTTTCTATTATTTGCTGAATCATATGGAATCAAATACCAATTAAACACCATGCTTGGTACATACGACCATAGGTAGTGGAGAATTCGGGGTCCCGTCTGCTCCCCCATAGACAAGCCACTAACCGGCAGATTAGTAGTTGAGTGGGTGACCATCAGCGAACACCGGCTGTTGTATGTTTTTCTTTTTCTATTTTTCTTTTTTGTTTATCTTATGTTTTCTCCTCAGTCTGTGCCGTGGTGTTATGTCTGAGGGTGCTGTTCGGAGGAAGGGATACTGACTCCCCACGGCGTTGTCCCCACGGCGTTGGAAGCTAAATCACGGCTTGGGAAAAAAAATTTAGATAAACGCTGAGGAAGTTGCAATTCTTTTCTAATAAATACTATAGCAAAATAAGAAACAGTATTTGCTTTGGATTAGATATTAAATTCAACTTTTCAGCAAGGCATCATATCATGGCTGTCTTCAGCAGTTCTTTTTTCTATTGCTGTTTACCTTGCAGGCTCTACTCAGCCCTAAAGAAAAATATCAACGATAATATTTCTGAACATGCTTGACAAGAGAATTCGTCCAATGAAAGTTGTATGAAGTGATATCGTTGCTGTAGGATAAAATAGTCTTATATACATCAAAGGGCGTCAAGCACTAAAGTGTAGGGAGGATTATCTTTTGTCTGCAACTTTTAACGCAAGTACCTCAACGTTCAACTATGGATAGCTCACTTTGGAATCAATTAAGAACATTTATTGTTGAAGCCATGATATAACTGCCTGTTACCAGCACCACTCGTCGTAGCCACATCTGGCCTAAATCTAAATCAGAAATTAACCACATCACATCAATTCCTATTTATCATAAGGCAGACTTTTATAGCATTGTCAATGATATGATAACAACCCAGTCCTCTTACTAATCAGGGAATAGTTGTCTCCCCTGAATATCTCTCCGTACGCAAGCAGCTGCAGGTGTTTTGGATTGAAACTCGGAGCTCCGATGCTCTCCTCATCTAAAAAGGGGCGGAAGAGCAGTGCTGTATGAACTAGACCAATTATCACTCGTTTCTACACAATCACATCCTCGAAGCGCCGACCGAATGTCTGACCATAGGACTCAGGAGTGGGTGTGCACTAATGCGACCGCCGCTGTGGCCCGTCGCGAAAGATCCTACACTTCTTGACTCGGCCAGAACAATGATTACATCAAATGACGAGACTACAATCTTAACCGTATCGAGTATAAGATTAACTAAAGTCGCTCATTGAAGGCATATTGCTTGATAATCCATGTGGTTGACTCGCTGTAGCCCGTTGCAATTCGTATGGGTCTATTGGGGCTCTACTGCGATCGCAGACTGAAAGTCTCTTGCAGAATAAAAAAAAAAAAAAAAACAGGCTTTTTGTAATGTTTGATATATCTTTTGGTTGTACTCGAAGCTATAGCCTGTGAGAATGTGTCAAAACGGCTAATTATTTTGTTCATGATATATATCTGCGGGATATGTGGGGAGCGCTTGTTGTTGGACTGGGTGTGAAATTTGAAGACGCGATTTCGTGGAGAGCTTCAGAGCTAATCAAGATCGACTGGGAAGTGTAATCTTAAAATCTCGTATATCTGAGAGAAAACTAACTGGTTCCTTTCAAAATGCTTGCTAGACAAATGTAAGGTACGCTGCCTATCTGGTGCGCGATATTACTTGTGCATTCTAGGACTTTCTAATCTCTCGAAATCAAGAGGCAGCCGGCCACTCCGTATTCAGATTATGAGCCACCAATAGATCGCCGCTTTGAATACGGGCAGTCCGTTCATTCGGGATTCTGGTGTGGGATGGATTGCATGTCCTACAACCAGCTATCGATCAATGAACTGCCTAATTGGATTAGTGAACTGCATATATGCGTGTTGGTTGCAAAAACAGCCCATCTTCTGCGTATTCTGCCCGCCGAGTGGCAGGGCGTGTGATCACGCTGCAGAAAAGCAGAACCAACATGCATAATGGCGGTTTCACTAGGCACCCTCTCTGGGCTCACAGCCTCAGCTACCCACGCATTAATACTTGATGGTTCCAATCAGAATTATGGCATGAGATAGACTGTCCCTACGGATCAAGAGAAATCCATCAGAGATATAATATATAAGAATTCAAATTAAAGATGTCATCTAAAAAAGCGATACCAAATCCCGTCTTCCAGGAGCTTGCGAAAATACAGCGATATACTGATGTACATCCGAATCCCCAAGACTCCGATTTCGAAACCTGTCGGGCAAAGAAAAGTAAAGGAGGGAGATGCGGAAAACCCCCTTGCACAAAGGAAGAAAGATGGCACGTTCCTAGTCTGTTTCTTGAATTCCGGGATATGACAGAATGCCCTGATACCGAAAGCTTTCACAATAAGATGGAAACTTTTGTCACTTATACACATTGTAAGGCGCACCATCGTGACAGAGTCCTCGACGCTTTCGATGTGTGGAAGAGAGAACGTGCCATAAATGAATCCACTTCAAGACAGAGTTCAACACGATCTGCTCAATTAATCGAAACATCAACGATACAACCAATAACGGCAGCCGCACTACAACTTCTACCCTCGACGCCTGCACAATCCAGAGCATCGTCGGATTATGCGACATCAGATGATGGTAGCTCTTTCGCTGATAGCGCTGCGGACTCTCGTTCGGTCACTAGCAACACGACATTTATGAGCTCTCTCCCTACTACTCCCTTGCGCAATGGAACAGTCTCCCGATTTGATATAGAGGATGTCGCTGAGGAAGAATGCGTTAGTGAGTCTGGCTCTGAGGAGGACATTTTTATTGAAGACAATAGCGATGAAGAGATTGTCCAAGAAGATGTTGGACATGATGTTTTTGAAGAGGTTGTTGTTAAAGAAGAGATTACTCAAGACACAATCATCGCTCCCGATATCAAGCAAGGGCATGATGACGGGAGAATACGAGGCTCTATCTTTACCACTGGCAACAATACTATCTCACTTGATAGCGAAGACAGTGACAAGAGAGAAGGCGATAAAGAGGGAGAGGATGTTGAAGAAAAACAAGACAACGTCATAAAAGGGCTTGGAATTATCGGTATTCGGCGCACCCGGTCATTACGAGACCACTCCCCAGTATTCCAAGTGATCAACAGCCATCCGACACCAGCAAAGATGGCAGAAGGCGTTGTATACATTCTTGAACATGAGAACAACCCTTCACTCTTTAAGATTGGGTGGTCTAGCAAGAGCGCCAAAGAGAGACAGCAGCAGCCCAAAAACTGCTATGGAATTGGTACCAAAGTTTTTTATGAGACAAAAAGGTTCGTTGGCGCCCCCCAGGCCGAGAAGATTGCCCAAGTCATTCTCCGACATGTCAACATTCGCGTTTCAGAATGTATCCATTGCCAAGGAGGACACAGAGAGTGGTTCGTAGCCCCCAGGGAAACAGTACATGAGACGGTGATGCACGTGGAAGAGTTTCTCCAGATGCCCGCATATACTCTGCAAGATGAAGAATACAAGTTATCACCAGAAGTATATGAAGGTGTGGTGAAGCAGATGTGCGACTTTTCAGTGGCCAGGTTTGGAGAACTTATGCATGGGCCGAGAGAGAAGCGTGAAGAAGCAGAGACTTCGGCCGACATGTTGGTCGAAACCAAAATGATGCCTTTGGCTCAACATACCGACAAACCAGTTGAAATATCTTCCCCCGACACTACTAGTGGACTTTTAGAGATGCAAGAAGCTAACAAAAGCTTCATTTCCATTTCTTCGCACGAAACCAAGTCACAAAACTTATCAACAGGGGCCAAGCTGATGAGGAAAGCGAAGTGGCTCTTCTCAATCGGCGAGTCAGTCAAAGCATATTTTTCTGACCTATAGAGCTAAGGCTTAAACTGTTTGATGATACTCAACTCCTATTTGGTTCAGCCTTTGTGGATTTGAAAGCCAAAGTGCATGGGGCTAGCACAAAAGCGAGGTATAGCGTTTAGAAATTTCGGAGCGATTTTTAACAGGAAATTTGCTATAAGAGTTTGGAGCAAACACCATGATTGCCGCTCTCAAAGAATGAATGGTGTGTAAGTGTAGGAATCATTCATGTATATATTTTCGTTTATGACAATAGTTTAGTATTGATACCCCGTAGTTTGCATATGCGCATTGGTTACATTGTTATTACCGTCCCGTAGTCAATAATATATAATGATTCACGCAATAATTTTTTGCCATTAATTTGAGGTAAGAATTCAAAATATATTATGTATGCAAAGAATGCCGATGCACGTTGCTATACTTTTACGTCGCTAAGCGGTGGTGCTTTGTGTGCCGCACTGCCCTCAATACACCCATTTCCCAGCAAGGGGGGTGAGGCCTCTGCCGTATTACATTTATGCCCTACCAATAATTACTGGCGCTTCTGAAATGAGCCTTGCTGCCTATTGAGGCAACCTGTCAGCTAAATAAAGTTGGTGTCAACACATTTTCTTCTTCTTCTCAATCTAAGTCATTGAGCTATTACTTATTTCCTCTCCATTACGTTTCTGGGGTATGGCCATGCACCATATTAACAGCGCTTAGGTTATCTGAGGTTCAAAACTGTCAAACATGACAGGTAATTTGCAACCTTTCGTCTCCATTATAACTGGGCTGAAGAAAACCTGGCCAGACAGTAAGACTATTCGAAGAGCATTCATGTCTTTTTTTTTTTTTTTTTTTTTTGCCTTTTCGTAAATGAAGGTATATCATTACTGCCCATCCTATATATAGGGCAAACCATAATGTTCTTGCTTCTTAGCCATGTCACATATAGTTGTACTAAGATATACTCCATAATGACATGGCGGCCAACCTCTGGACTGCATCCTTCGTGTTCTACGTTGCGCGGTACAAGGTAACATTTGTAGCTAATTGTAGGAAATTAAGTATTGAATGCGTCTGTTATACATTTCTGTTTGTAATCTTATAATTTATCTATTCATCTATTTCGTTATTTCATCTATTCAATTTTAGTTCATCTATTTTGACAAGTCTTGGTATAATTAGCGCACAATTCACATAATTTTATCCATTTATAACACGTTTTACCACTCTCTGAGCCGTATTGCAATGTCGCAACTGAAGTCCAGCTCCCCTTCAATTTTCAAGATCGGCTTCAGCTGGGTCTCTGATTTAGTTTGGCCTGCGATAGCTGCATTCCACCCTTCATCTTGTATCAATTTAGTGATCAACAATACACTAGATTGAGAGGAGCAGGCCAGTAGCTGGGGGTCGCAGCTTATGGGCCGTCATCCTTATCGCAACAGCTACAGGGAGACCCATTGCTCAAACTGCTTTGCAAGTTTTATACATCGTTCGTCGACGAATCTCGTGTAGAAATTCGCCGTATACAAGTTGATTGTTGAGAGGATGATGAAGCCCACAATCCAACAGAATGCAGCTGTAAGCTTGTATTCACCAGCATCATCGCCAGGCAGCGACCCCCCTGTTGCAATGAACCAAAGGGCATTCCTGACAGGATCACTGAGCAAGTGGTAGATGGTTTGGTGTACGAGGTAAAGAGAAAAGGATATTCTTCCCAAATACTGGACTGGTTTGGAGTTGAGGGGGTATTGAAGTTCTTCTGCAGAGCTGATGGCAGAGACAACCAGCACGGAGCCAACCGTTTTCCATGTCTTATCCACGACCCCCCAATTCCCATCCCATCGCGAAGTTTCGGCAATCTTTAGGAATTGATATCCTGGTGGGAGAGCACCGTCGTCGCTCATGCAGAGAAGCCAGAGGCCGACGACGAACACGACGTACGTTCGGACAGTAGTGAAGTTCACGGACCGTGCTTGGACCGGAATATACGGCTTGAGCCAGGATAGATGCTCTGTTTCAGTGCTGACGGTTTGCAGCTCGGACAAGACCTCCAGCTCAGCTAGCCAGTACCCTGCCAAAAATCCCAATACATCCCAAAATCCAAAATAGAACCAGTAGGCCATTGAAGCTGCAAGCGCCCAAAACCGGGGCCTCGGTTTCCAAAACGCCATACCCAGAAGGATGAGATACACGACGCAAGACCCGCGAAACTCGAGGGCCATGGTCCAAAGCTGGCCATTAAGACCGCCGTTGTATTGGATGGCCAGGATGTTGATGTTGTCGAGCATGTACCGAGCGACGAACTCAACATGGAACCATGGCGCGGTCAAAGGTTTTCGCCCCCATACAATGTCATCCGAGGGTTCCCATTGAAAGAGGTTGAGAAAGAAGAGGATCTGCGAAATGACCGTGATGCAGAACACGGGGAGATAGATGCGCAAGCCTCGCCGGGTGACTGCCGAAGACAGTCGGCGGAGGAATCCCTCGGTGTTGTTGCTGGCCCTTAGTCGGATGAGGTTGATTGAGATGGCGTAGCCTGAGATGACAAAGAACAAGGGCACCATGGCATGTGCAGCAAAGACCAGACGGAAGGGAGGCAGCTGATACAGTCGACGATTCTCCTCGGGTGGATCTGCCCAAAAGGACCTGAAGCCAGCGTGCAGAATCGCGCCCATGAAATAGTGGTCTGTCGCAACAATGGCAGCAGCAATGCCCCGCAGGCCATCGAGCCAAATAGCTCTGGTCATGCTGCGCGTGTCTGCTGGACCATTGACGGCTGTGGATCGAGATGTAAGAGATGTAAGAGTAAAAGATGTAAGAGATCAATAGGCGGCATGGCCCGGTGCAAAAAATTAAATAGGGGTCCCGGGACTTGCTGTTTCTAGCAAGGCTGCTAGCGGCATCACCAGGAATAAGCGCCGGTCGCTAAACCCGTCTATTTCTGGGCTGAGACAGTGGGAAACGCGATGAAACAGCAGTCTAGCACCCTTCGGAGCAGAATGGCACCATTTGCCGTCTCGTGAAAATCCAGTCAAGAAAGCCCACCCTTGAATCCTTCTTGAATCCTTCCTGGAATTCACTAGTCCATGGCGCCATATCCCAAATATATCAAATATTGCCCCGCAAGGCTGCAAGGCTTTAGGCAGCCACAAGCTGGTCCATTGTCTGTAACGCTTCGCTGTTGTTGTTGCGATGAGGCATCTGATGTCCAGAGTAAACGACTATGGTAGACCATGGGCGAGCATCGGATAGAATGAACATCTGCAACATCTTTGGAATTAATTTTTATCATCACTCTGGGTGAATTGCCTCATTGCTTAGATGCTAATGAGAGATTTGAGAATCATAACGACTCCAAAGCCGGAGGCTGGGCTCAAGCGATGACAGAGGCTAGGCTAACTGGAATGGCCAGAGCGTTCTCTGGCTGCCACCGGAATATCACCTCGTGAGATCAGCAGCGACAACTCGGATTAGATGCTCTTCAGGATTTGAAACGTTAGGGTTTCAAATTTTAGCACCAGACGGGCAACTATAGGTATAACAGTCTTTCGTCATCATAAAGAAGGCTAATACGTTATTACTGGCGGTCCCTTGTACAATATTGCGTTGGTAGCTAAATGGCAGTCTAACAGAAAGAAACTTGGTTTAAAAATTGAAGTTTAATAAGCCTGCGTCTCATAATAGTACGCTATTTTCTCATATGTTTCCTCATCCACCCAGGGCCTTGTATAGTCCTGGTCAAACGAATCACGTACAACCCCCATTCCATAGCGAGGTTGATGCGAACCTTGACCATCATCTTGCTCAAAGGGGTTTATACCACCACGCTTGAAGAAGTCATCAATCTCTTCTTCAATCCATATAGCGCGCCCGCGAATGTCATGGTTTACAGATACAGCGATAATGACTCTTGTCTGTGGGCGCTGCTCACGCCAATGCAATTTGTCGCGCATCTGATCAAGCAGGTCGCGGTGGTGGCCGGGATTACCGTAAAAATGCAAAAAGTTCAGCTGGAGAGAGAGCAGTCCGTCTGGCAGTTGTGAAATGACTGATAATAATTCGGCGAGATTGGTCCCAACGTGCCACAGATCAAAATGCTGCAGTTTAGGCCAGCACTCAAAAGGGAGAAACCTTCTCAGTCCTGGCGGCTCTTCTCTATAATCAAAATTCCAGCCCGTAGCTATGCTCACATGCTCCAATTGCGTAGCTTCTGCCAGAGCCTTTCGCAGCAGGCCATTGCGAAGAGCTGACCACTCTACAGAGTCTTGTCCGTCAACAAACAACGATAGTGCCAGCTTCTTAAAGTTGGGCAAGCGCAGGACTGATACGAAATCGTCATATTCCTCGCATCGACTGTCAAATAGCCGACAGTTGAGGCCAGCCCCAAGATAGTGCCCGTCAATTTCATATTCTGAAACGTTATGCTGTCCCTCAGCCAGAATCTTTGTGACCAAATTGAAGCCGCGCCATCTTGCCTTTACATTCTCCCATGGCGCTGCAAATAGGGTCATGTTATCCTCATATGGCCACGCGCGCGGAATGGGGCAGTTGAGTCCATACGGGAAAGCTCGAATCATGGGAGTTTCATAAAGAGGTGTAAACAGCCACCCGTGAGTAGCAGGAGTGACTGTGACCTTTCGAAGTGAGGGAAACCTTTGCAACCCATATCGAAGCGCATCTACATCAGCTCCGCTAGCAATGACTTCTTCTTGCTGGCGCAGTAGAACTTGGTAGTATTCCCATGACTCCCCCAGAGATAATTCAGCACGCGCGCGCCGAGCCTTTGCAACATACTCGGGGCGCCTCAGATCGTCTCTGCTTTCACGATCAAATAAATCTTCCATGTTTCCATCACGTTCACTCTTGAACCACTCCCAGTCACATGCCAACTGACTCCAACTAAACCCAGGTCCCGTGGGCACTCGCGCGTCAGCAGCATCAGCAGCGGAGCGCCATAGGCGCGCATCGTCATAGATAATCTCGACGATTTTATGACGAAGTACATCATGGTCTGCAATAGCGCGAAAGACCTCAATGTTAAGCGGATTTGCCGAGAGGAAGACTCTGTCGATGCGTAGCTCCGCAATAGCGGCAAACTGCCGACATGTGAGGCGCAGATTTTTAATTGCGCGATTATTCAAGCTTCTCAGGATATTTCCTATGATTTCGGGGGGTAATAATGTCAGATAAGAGGGGAAACCCGGTTTGCCATCCGATTTGGGGGTTGTCGCATCTCGCGGGGATGGCAACGACGATAGATCATCATCATCATCCAGTAGGAACAGTCCACGTATCCATTCGGCTCTCTCAAGCAAGGCATTCTTAGCTATCTCCTCGGCCGATAACTTGGGCTGGGGAACGTATGTAGAAGATGGACCGCTTCCCATGCTTAGAAAACGGGGTGATTGGTGGCTGGGTTGAAGTCAAGGGAAGTTACAAGCCAAATCGCGTGAAAACACGTTACGGCGTTCGTTGATAAATTAGGAAATGGCCGAACTAAGCGTATCCGAAGTAGCCAACCAACCAACCAACCAACCAACACACGCCAAATTAAGCATGAATCCACGTCCAGTGTACAGAATTGCTCTCATGTATATAAATGAGGTCATTATCTACATGACGAGTCCCATCGGGCTGAGCATCATTTTCATTTCAGGATGCTATTCAATTCTAACATTTTCTTACACGTGAATTGAACAAGATATATTCACTATAACGAATTTCTCAGCGCATAAATAAGTTGATGCGATCTGAAACTAATAGCTACGATATATAGATAATCTAGGCATAAGATATATCGGAACAGCTGTGCTCGTACGTTGAAGCTATCGTCTCTTGTATGCGCTCTCGGCCATAGAACAAGAGATTATAGATTAGTGTATTAACAAAGCTTGATTCTCTAACTGAGATCTGATTTCTGAGGTAAACTAATAGTGCAGTGAACAAGAGTTTACCTCTGGGGTGATACCTGCCTAACGCAACATAAGAGTTGCTTTTTATTAGACAGGCCTATCCATATTTAGCCCCTAATAAGATAGTATTACTATGCACACTAAGACATAATGATACTCTGTTACATACGACTACAGGTATTGCGGAATTCGGGATCCCGTCACGTTCTTTATCAAGTTTTAGGGTCGAGTTCTCGGGCTTTAGTGTTGCAGCCACATGGTTTTGTTTTATGAAGCAACTGCGCCAACAACTCTTATACGTATTTACATGTATCTTATCACTGTAACATCACATTTTTAGGGATATTAGTTTTGTTGAATGTAATCCAGAGGATGTAAGTAAGTGTGTACTGCTGTTTAGTAGGTTTTAATGTGGCCGACCGTCGGTGATGTCTTTCGACCTAGCTATATACATCTAGTTACTTAAACATATTATATACTTATCGTATCAACGTTTGTTTCTTCTAGCAAATTTAATTATCGTTTCTCATCTTCGGACTTAATCCAGGACTATCCGGAGTTTGTTCTTTTTATCTCTTGCACCAAACGTGCGGAACTCCTAATTCAGCTAGCATTCCGTGGTTTGTGGATATGGTTAAATCCAGAGCTACATGGATCAACTGGCTTAAAGTTGCTGGAATATTCTGATATGATGAAACAGAAAGGCTCTTCCTATTTCATTTGAATTCGCCACTGGCCTCTTGTTACATGCATCTGCTCCGAATTAACTACACTGGGGTATAGTTTTATCCATACCAACTTGATTGTAAACATGCTATTCTCCTCTTCTACTTCTTAGCCTTAAATAGATGAATCTGTAGCACTATCATAAAACATTAAGTTAGAGTATTATGAGTAGGAGGCAGGCCACAATTCAATCAATTTGCGCACACAGGCCGATAAATGTATTATGCAAACCGCTATCTATCTATGTATACTCATAGTTGCCCAGTGTGGTAAGGTGTTCGCGCCATCGCCGGTCATAGTCATTCCCAATACTACGGTGCTACGATAGAGCGGCAATGTGCCGTCAGACAGCGGGTACATTTTGAGACTTGCGGTAAATCCGCATCAAGGTAATCGAGGGTCCACACGAGGGGCTCAACATTAGCTTCAGTATCGAGAATGTGAGAAGCATCCAGCATACAGCGGGATTAAGCCATGTATTCACATCATTAAGCTATTCCCTTAATACATGGTTTATGACGGGTTCTAAAACTCTTTTAAATCAGTTGCTACTGCTTCCGGCACACTTGCTTCTGCTAAGCTGCGTAGTGTGCAATCGGGGATTTCGCTGCAGCTCTCTTCCGTAGCTGTCTCAGGACTGGGCATCGGTTCCGCAACGTCGAAGTCACAATCATCGCCAAACCAGACAAGAAGCTCTGGGTTTTTTCAAGGCTGTGATGATTCCCCGTCAGCAGGTAATTTACAAAGCAAGACGACACGGCATAGGGATACTTCAATTGCAAGCTGTCCTTACCTAGGGAGATGCAACATCAACAAGCTCCAGTATCATACCTATATATACACATATGCTCGACATCCCGGCACATACGACCATAGGTAGTGGAGAATTCGGGGTCCCGTCTGCTCCCCCATAGACAAGCCACTAACCGGCAGATTAGTAGTTGAGTGGGTGACCATCAGCGAACACCGGCTGTTGTA
>ANCB02000383.1:0-40269 GCA_000331835.2 Trichoderma hamatum GD12 | reverse complement strand
AAAAACTGATGGTATGAAAATTTCTGCTGAATCTTCTTTTTGACCCTATCTGCGGCTTATTTGCTCCATTGCCATTCACCGGTGACTCTGGTTACTAGCAGACGCATGGGGTTATAGTACATGGCGTTTTTTGGTGTGTTTTTGAGAATGTACGAAGACTTTTGACACCCCGCTGTAAGCACATGTAAGTACATATGACAACCTGAAGCTTGCATATATGCTACACGTATTTGGCTTCTCCCAACTTCAGCTAGCCTGGTATATTTTTCATTATCTTGAGCATCGCCATGTCGAGAGACGTCAGAAGTCAGCTTGGCTTCCTCAAGAAAGATAAGCTTTATGAGACTGTAAGGCCTTATAGTTGTCGATACACCCCACACGATGGCACACCACGCCATATTTTGACGGTTGAAATGAGAGATGTAACCATCCATGACGCGAGACCTCTGAACCCTACCATCGAAAGAAACGGGTTTACACTGGCTTCATTTCCCACTGAGATGGGATATCAGGACTACACTGACCGTGAGAAGATTTGTACAATCTATGCGCCTGAACTGGAGAAAAACCTTCGGGCTTTATTCCAGGCGCCTCATGTTAAAGTAATTGATTATGCTGTACGCTGAACTAATATCATTTGTGAAGGAGAAAATGGGTTAACAGCTATTTTAGGTTCGGCGACGGCATCCCGATTTCCCAGTCTCGACTGGATTAGAGTACGCTGACCAACAGCCAGCCAGGCTTGTTCATCTTGGTTTGTTTTTAACAGATATTTCTCAAATGCCATTTAGATATTGACTCAAGAACTAGATTTCTCTCACGAGGAAGGCAGGCGAATGTTACAGACTATTTATGGAGAGCGTGCGCAAGAAATTCTCCAGCATCGCTGGCAGATTATCAAGTGAGCAACTTGATTCGAATCTCAATCATTTGCAATTTTCTGATGTCTTTCCAAAGTACCTGGAGGCCTCTCAAAGGACCTCTATTCGACTGGCCACTAGCAGTTTGCGATGCACAGACCTTTGATGCGGCACAAGACTCCCAAATTTCAGACGTTGTGTATCCGGAATGGGCTTACGAGAACGTGCTGGTTCACGCACACCCGGACCAAAAGTGGTATTACTTTTATGCCCTCGAGGACTCTGAAACAATACTATTTAAGTGTACGGATTCCGATAGCCAAGCACTTCGGTGTAAGTTTCATACGTGCAAAGATCGAGAAAGTGACTTACTCTTCTATGTCTCAGCGTGTCCGCATGGAGCTTTTTGTAACTCTGCCCAAACAACCTCGGAAAATCCAAGAGAAAGTATTGAATCAAGAGTATTTGTTATGTGGGCTCCGCTTGAAAGGCTTCCCGATGAAGTCGGGTCAGTATATGGAGAGCGCATATGAAGAATGAGATAGATTAGCTTGCGTAGCTTATACCACTAAATCCATTACTAAGGCACTATTCCACTATACTGCGATGTATTCCAATTTGGCATATGATATATTTGATTGAATAAATACACTGCAAGCGTCTATACTCAACCCCAACCCCCATCGCGGTGCATACTTAACTAAGACTTATTTGGCGTCATTTGGATGGCAACGCCACTGGTAAAGCCACCGATCACCACAATGCCTCCCTTTTCTGTGCCATGACTGAGACCTTTAGTCTCTGGCTTTTCTACGCCATCCTTGTTCCGAGCAATCCAACCAGCCTTCCATGGCTGAGATTTTTCCACTTGTCCATCCTTCAGTTGATCTTCATCAGTCTGAGAATTTTGGGGCTGGTTGTCGGTCTGAGACTCTTCTGTTTCGGCCTCATGGGCTTGGATGTCCTCCGTTATATGGTCAGCTTGGTTGGTTGCCATACTTTGATAGTTTTGCAAACTGAATAGCGTTAGGAGACTCGCGCATTTATTATCATAAGTAGAAATCCGAGAAAGTAGCTTACAGACTAGTGAAAATTTACGTTCCTGACAAAAATCGATGCTTTACTTGTTTTTTTTTTTTTTTTTTTTTTTTTTTTCTCTCCGAGAGAAAATGAAGCCTTTTAATATGGTCCCAAGCTTCTTTTGAATTTTTCCTCAGGCAAATCATATTTGAGACACTTTTTGTATCTTCATGGATTTCAAGCAAGGGAAAAGGGGATTTTGATGTTCAGATTAGGCTCGACGGATAGAGTCCTCATCCGATGGTAAAATTTAACCCACATAAAGTTTCTGCCCAATAAAAGATGTCGCCTCGTACGAATGTGTTAGGCCGAAAATAACGCAGCGACGTGGCGCGTTTATTGCGCTGGTATTGGCTAGCAGTGATTTAATTGGGCTTTTGAAATGGTCGAGTAAAAGAGTGGTGTTGCACAAAGGCTCGTTGGGTGCTAATCGTAGGGAACAAACATGAGGCTGAGGATTTGAGGGGGCCGCAGTCATGCCCGCGACGTGGCAATCCCATGTCTCATGTATCACATGAGCCATTTGCGGTAAAATAAGTGGTATAGCCTGCTGTGTAACCGGGAGCTGCAATCATTGGCTTCTCTTCTCATATTGGTGGGAAGTATATGAGTGGGTGTGACAGACGTAACACCGAGAGGCTCCCCCTCCCAACATACAGTCATACACCTGATCGAATAGTAGATCCTTTTCTTTTTGGGGGTCTACCAACACCCGCTGTCTCACTTTGGACACTCGACTGATCTAGGCGACGTCGTATTACAATTTGTTTCTCACTGACTCGCCCTCTTGCCTACGTCGCTGGCAGTGCTTTGAATTTGTTCAACATGCTCAGGCCTTTGTTCGAGCCCTCGGTAGCCGGCAATGCCTCTAATGGGCTTGAGTAAGCGAATTGTACATGATAACCCTAGATTGTGGCTGAAGTCTGCGCTATAGCATAGTTGTTATTCCGGCTTGGGGATTCAGCCAGCCGTCTCAGTGGGCCAGCCTTTCCCCATCCCCGTGGTTAAAGAAATTATCTGAAGATCTTGGTGCCACAATATTCGAGTACATACTAAATCAAGAGTATGGAGACTCTCTTTCTGACCATGTACTGAATGGTGGAAAGAACTTCCTTGAATCACTGAGGAGCCATCGGCCCAACTGCAAGGTTAGCCAAGGATGGTATACGACTGATGGCAGATACTAAACTTATGCAGTCGAAGAGACCCATTGTATTCATTTCTCATAGTACTGGCGGATTTGTCCTGAAAAAGGTAGGCTTATTATGGCAAAGCCCTTACTTGATAACATCAAAATAACTAAATGAGACTAGGCTTTATGCCTTTGCAGGCTCTTTTTTCACGAATGTGGGTATTTAATACCGACATTTTCTGGTCTGATATTCTTAGGCGCACCGCATTTTCAGAGAAATGTTCCTGTGGTCGAAGTGAAGCAAACTATCGAATTCCTTCTCAAATACCGTAACAAAGAAGCCAAGAGGAATTATCAAACACCAAACGATGCACAGGCTTTGCTCGGGCTATGTCGAGAGTTTGAGAGACTGAATCTCAACATTCCCGCAATTTCTGTTTACGAAAGCGAGGCGGCGGCGTACCAGAGTAGCTTATTCGCAAAATTTCTAAGCAAATCACAAGGCCAAGTTGTACGTTATGGCTGCTGTAACCCATTCAATCACTGTAACTAACAATCCCAAAAAGGTTGTTCCGCAACAATTGTCTCGATTAGGGATTGCTGGAGAGCAGCTGGTTGACAGCCTGTCGAATCATGCTAAAGTTTGTGACATTGACGTGACGGGCGACGTGTATAGCAAAATACAGGTCTTGCTTTCGGATATTATGAGGACCGCACCGGAAAGGATTGCGCAAATGAGCGAGCCATGTAAGTCTTATTCAGCCTGTGTTAGTATGAGCTACTCTAATGGTAGTCAAGACATAGTTCCACATCTCTTGCGATACACCACTCTTCGAAGTGATGTTGGATCGCTCGAAACTGATCTAGTGGCTGAACGAGCGTCGGTCCCTACGTCTTATCCAGAAGGACGTTCAACTGCAGGATCAACTGAGGCATCATTCGAGTTCGTGCCCTCTGTGACACCACTAGAAGAAAGCGAAAAAGAGCCTCTTCTTCCATGCTTTATGTTTGGCTCACAGCACCGGGCAAAGCACTTCGTGGGCCGTGGCGATATGATGGCAACTCTCGATAGATACTTGCTACCAGGGCAAAAAGACGCATTAGATGATAATCAACGAGGGAGTGTCCGCTCATTTGCTCTCTGTGGTCTTGGTGGCGTAGGTAAAACGTCCTTGGCCGCTGAATACGCATTTTCCCGACAGGATGTATTTGACGCTATCTTTTGGCTTAACGCAGACAATGCCAACATTCTTGGAAGTAACTTTGCGCATATTTCAACGAAACTAGGACTTGAAGACAGCTCCTCTGATATAGCTGCAAGTCATAGCATTGTGATGAATTGGCTCTCTAAGCCGTTTAAGAGGCCTTCAGAGCCAGAGACGCTGGAAAATTTAGCGAAATGGCTTATCATCTTCGATAATGTTGACGATCTAGACGTGCTATCGGAATTTTGGCCCGGTCTCGGGCGAGGCTCAGTGCTTGTTACAAGCCGAGACCCGCAGGCGAAGTTAAACATGCATATCCGGGATGGAATACAATTACCTGGCCTGTCTATGGAAAACACCCAGCTGCTTTTGGAACAGTTGACAAATTCTCCCGCTACAGTAGCCCAAAAGAAAGCCGTTCAATCCATCACCGATAAACTCGGCGGTCTACCATTAGCCATCAACCAGATGGCTGGAATATATCGACAACTGAGATGCTCGCATACAGACATTGCAAAACTCCTTGACGATAAAGGGATAGCGACCACCTTTCAGACGACAGCTGATCTATGTAAAGGACAGGAAAGCCGATCCTTGGCTACAATCTGGGCACTCGATCGACTAGAAGGCTCAACTCGAGCGCTACTTCAAGTCATCTGTCTACTAGACCCGGATGCGATACCAGAAGAGCTCCTAACTAGCTGTTCCGTCGAACAATATCTGCCGGATTATCCCAAAACGAGACTGGAATGGCTGAGAGCAAGAGGAGAGCTGTTGTCTTCATCGTTAATTAACTTACATGAAGAAAGCGGAGAAATCTCTATACACCGTCTTATTCAAGACTCCGTGCTACATGACATGAGCCGTGAACAGCTGGAGGCAGCTTATCGAGCTGCCATCGCCTTGGCAATTGCTATTTGGCCGTTTCAACCATTAAAGGAGCATCACTCGATTGCGAGATTTAGCAAATGCGAAACTTTTTTCCCAAGCGTCCTACGCTTGAAGGATGGGATAGAACCCTTGATACGAGAGGGAAGCTGTTCGCCGACAAATTTGGAAGCAGCGCGTCTATTCAATGATGTTGGTTGGTATGTGAGCTCTCAATCCAAACAAAAATTCGGAAAAATCCCAGGGAAAAAAAAAGGAATAATATTTGGAAGATATACTTGACACTTTTCTGACTATTATAGGTATATGTTTGAACGAGGCTTACCGGACAAAACCGAGCCATTTTGCAAGGTTGCGCTGTTAATCGGAGAGCAGATGAAGAGTGATCATAGGGATGAGGCTCATAAAATCATCCGAGAAGGCCACTCTTTTATCGGAATCGCTCTTGTTGAAACGAATAGTCATGATGATAGTAGAAAGCACAAACAGCAATGGCTTGATATGCTTCTCGAGAGAAGATCATATTCCGGACTCCCAATTAGAGACTATGAACTTGGCTATGCCTACAACGAAATTGGCGTGGCATATGGCAACAGTGGTCTGTATAAAGCAGCATGCGAAGCCTTCCGCAAGTCTATCGAAATCTTCCTGGGCTTAGAAGATTATACCGATACTATGCTTGGATGGCCAGAGCCTAACTTAGGTTTTATGTACTGGTTGTTAAACGACTACCACAATGCTGAGAAAGTATTAATCGAGATTTTGGATATTCATGCAGTTGCGTGGGGCGTTGATGATACGAGGTCATTCAAGTAAGTGATGGCATCTCCTATTATAATTTTGTCTACTGACGTAGGCTGCAGGACTGGAAAGATTCTTTACGGGCTAGGTAACGTATTAGAGTCGCAAGGCCGATTGCAGGAAAGCTTGGGATTTCATCAACGATGCTATGAGCAATATAGCAAAGTTCTAGGACACAATCATCATAGGTTTGGCGATATTTGCCATAAGATGGCTGGGCACTGCATTAGATTACATCACTTTCAAGAAGCTGAGTGCGAGGAATTGAATGCCCACTTTTTAGAGTGCTGTAAGAGCTAACAGATAACAGGGATTATCTCGATAGGGCTTTGAAAGCGTTCAACCTGCGTCCGTATCTGGTAAATGAGACTGCAAGAACAACGTACTTGAAAGGGATGCTATACCAGGAAATGGGGCAGCTAGAAGAGGCTGATGAACATATGAGAAGAGCCTACGATATTAGGAAACGTCTAAAACGAACAGATAGCCGCCCCTTGGAACAGTTGGATGAAACAGATTTTGACGAGCTGGTTGCGTTTTGGTCTAGATAGAGGAACACCAAACGTATATTGACTCTTTATCATGCCATTAGCACTCCTAGCAGCCAGCATAATCCATTAATGGCATATCTAGAGCTTAATAATATACAAACCCCTGTAACGCTTTATTCTCACATAGTCTGGGCCCTTTAACAAACTGTGTGACTTGACGATACTGACTGGTATTGAAGCATATTACGAGACGAATCTTTTTTGATGCTATGTAGACCCTTTGAGCTAAATACCTGTCATATGATGGAAATACCGGTGAAGAAATATTCTTCATGCAAGCACATGTGTCATGTAAGGCATATGTATCGCTTGCGTAGCCGAGCACTAGCTTTGGTACTAGGTACATATGAGGTGTAACAAGGGACAAGGTACACGTACTTAAGCTGCAGAGCCTCACTACGCGCCTCAGGGCTTCATTTATCTATCCTATGCTTTACATTATGAGCGTCTAAGCAGTACTTGCTCCGAATTTGCAACATATCGTCAAATAGAAGCAATATATAAAAGAGAAGTAAAGGCAATTACACGCACCTATCTTTAGGTACAATTAAAGGCGATACATGTTGATTATCTACCTAGATACCTTTGTACTGGCTAGATAGTACTTGATGGAAAATGGCTATAGAAGTAGTCACTCCGTGATGACGGGATGCCTCCAAAGGTATTCTCATGTACACAGCCCCCTTGCGTCCCCCTATAGCCATAAATATTAGATTGGCGCATGTGCCCTCACGTCCTCTGTACTCTTGCCTAATTTTGTTTGACTTTGCGCTCTTCCTTGCATTCCAGACTTGAGTGGTTCAGAAAATGGCTAATACTACTACTTTTGTTTCTTCGTCGCCAAGTACACGCCGTCAGTCTACTGAGACAAAGAGGAGTACATGTACTACTAACCATAGCAAAAGATGTTAGTCTGTGCGCCTGCTGGAGATTTTTAAGGCTGACCTTTGAAACAGTGAGCCCAGATGAATATGCCCGGACCGTCGAAAATTTCTCGAAATTACGAATAGGCTCGAATTATCTTTCTCTTGGCGAGTTTCTTATTGGCCGTAGAGAGTCGACAGCGGTGCAGATAGATGGCAAAACCGTGTCAGGCGGCAGCACTGATGCTGCTCTGGTATACTCCTTACCTCTAGGCACTGAGGGCCAAGATGGCCAACGAGCCCAGATGCCATCAGCCACCGACTGTCTCGCTTTCCATAGTCCGACACAGCTTTACAAGTTCCAATCTGAGACCAGCTGCCTAATATTCCTTCGCGGCTTCCTGTCTGCTGCGTGGATCAACAATATTGGCGGTCGATTCGTCGTCGATCCTGAGTTTTTCGGCCGTCACCTGGGCTTTCGATTTGCTCAAGACAAATCCAATAACTTTTCCACTCCTTGCTTGCCTTCCACTTCCTGGCATTTGATGGAGCTGCCTGTAACAACTATTGGCAGCAGAGAGAGTCCCCTTAATGGAATGTCTCCATCCGCTTGGACTGAAGAAGAAAGGAAAAAGGGCAGATACGCATTAGAAAGGCATCACGAGAAGCTTTCGAGCTTGGGCCCCGACATAAGCCCCGGCGAATCGATGATTCGAGACTATTACGTTTTCGACGAGATACACTTTGCGATCGACCAACGCATCTCGATTTGCATGCAGCAAGCTGAAGATGGCAAGTCAGAAGACGAAAGGAAATTGTTCAGACGTGAGTGTAGCATGCAGCTGTGAACTTTCTTTATGAGCAATGTAGCTGATGGTAGATATCAATAGTCCTGGTTTGGGCTGACGCTGGAAGCGGCATCCATCACGACAAACATGAACCATGGGATACCAAATCGTACGAGTCGAAATATCACCCCGTGATCGACAACAAACCTATGATTGCTCTTAAGGGCCATTTACTTCAGTCTTTTAGTGAAACTGATAACGGTTCTTCGACCCCGCAAGACCCCGTTTCTCAGCTTTATCAAAACTATGGTCTCTCACTACACCCAGAAATTAAGGCTACCGATCCATTTTACGCTCTTGGAGAGATTTTTCAATTTTCTGCCAATTCACAGCAGCAATTTCTCAACATGATAGAAGCTAAACTTCGAATATACACTGCAAAAGGTCCTGAGCACGACCACGAAGTCTTATCACACCTGAAATATACGCAGCAGATTTTGTATTCTCGAATTTCGGACGTTAAGCGCATTCTCATGAGCATTGAGAACGTTCGACGCCCATCTTGGATGAAATCAAATACAGAAACTGGAAAGGAAAAGGCCGAAATAGCGTACAATGCAATTCAACGAGATTTTAAACATCTTCTCGATCATGCGGAATCACTGTATGACCGTACGAAAGAAGCCATCTCTGTGCTTCAGTCCAGCATTTCCATCACAGAGTCACATTTGACTAGCCTACAGGCAGATAAAGCCGGCAAATTAACCTTCTTAGCATCTGCATTTGTACCTATATCAGCTGCTACCGGTATATTCGGCATGAATGTCAAGGAACTCCCTGGGGATCAGATCAGTATATTCTGGTTTTTTGTTGTTGTAGTCATACTGACTATACTTATATTTTCCCTCTTTTTCTTTGATGAAATCTTGAGAAAAATTAAGACAAAACAAGTTGCCTGAAGCATTGTAGCAATGTTTACTATTGTGCGTGGATTCAATGTTTACTCAACCTAGAAGGCATAGCGTTTAAATATCACATGTATATATCTAGAAACACATAGATGGATACGAGTTACTAACGTTTCATTTTATTATCATTATTCATTTGTACACGGGCTCATAGCTGACCCTAGAACTTGATAATATATACAGACAAAACCGTTGGCGGCCATTTACACCATTTCTTTCCTTTTATGGAGAAAACGAAATGGATTCTAGTATGATTGATCAACGCTCTGGTCTAAAATAGCTTTAGTTGGGCACTCTAGATGCAATAGACTGCCAAAATCTGCATCTATCGCCGCGCCCGCCTTCCCAAGTCGTAGCATTCGCAAGGCGAAAGTTGTTGGCGATACCCGTTCCCGTGCGGACGTAGTAGCTCAACTCATCTGTTACTGTAACTAGAGACACCTCTCCACCTGTGGTATTCAGGTTCATGAATGTTGCGTCTTGCACTGTGTACTGCGGCCATGATATTCGCTCCGGACGATTGGCATCGATGGGGACCGTGGCATTCGCCATTCCAGCGGTTGCCTCCTTTACAGAAATGACTGGAGTGTCATTGATGATGAAGCTGCCCCAAATCATATGGAAGCTTTGCTGAAATCCGGGGTTGGGCAGGCCACTGGTGCTGACAAAGTACGCACCGAGATCTGCCCCGTGGTATGCCGGGTCGAGCGAATACTGATATTTCCACGCCTGTCGTCTTGAGCTGAAAGCTTCGGCTATCCATTGTGAGGGGCATTGGAAGATGGATTCGGCGGCAACATTGAAGGCTGTCTGTTGGATGCCTGTGGCCATGCCAGAGACGGTGTTTGCGGTTGGACCACTATCGCCCAATGTGTCGAAGCGAGTTCCGTTGTCGCCAGGCTGTGCGGTAGCTGTTTCGTAAAGTTGGTTCAGAGTAAGGATGTCAGAAGGAGTGAGATGTGGGAGAGTGGAAGATATGAAGGCGTCGAATTCTGATTTGGTGGTGACGTTGGGGTTTGTAAGCGGGACACCTTCGTTTGCATTGGTCTATCAAAGCTTTTTGTCAGTATGGAGAGTCATGACTTCCTAAGACTGATGTTAGAGGGGGTATATACTCCGATCAAGACGCGCTTGCCACTGATTTGGCCAAGTCGAAGCTGTTCTGAAGGCCGATTTCGGATCATATCGTGGTCAATGACTGGCAACCAGGAGAAGCTTCCAAAGTAGCCGTTGGAAGTTGACACAAGGCCACTGGCATTTTGCAGAACATTCGTATCAGCGGCAACAAGGCAGTCAAATACACTTGAATGCTTCTTTCTTGCAGGTGAAGTCTTCCCACACCCAGCGGCTGCAGCAAAATCGTTGTAATGACTGGTGGGAATGGAATCGTTGAATTGGTAGATGGGAGGGACATATGTGCTCGCCAAGATGATCTGAAGTTAGTTAGTGATGAATGCAAACAAGAAAAAGAGGTGTCAAACTACACACGTTGTTGAATAACTTGGAGTCTTTGCCACCATATGCTAGGGATTGATACATGGCGGATCCTGCCCCGGATGATTCGCCGCCTAGTGTAACGCGGGTGGGATCACCGCCAAATTGGGAGATGTATTTCTGCACCCACTCGAGTGCGAAACGCTGGTCTAATAAGCCGGCGTTGAGCTTACCGTGCCGCTGGACGTCAGCAGAGGCGAGTTGGCCAAAGGCGCCAAGGCGGTACTGGATTTCAACCGTGATGAAGCCATTGCCGTTGTCATCTATCATGGAGCTGGGGTTGTAAGTGGCAGCGAAGACTGAGTAGCCACCACCATCTCAAAATATCGGTTAGCTTTTGGCTGAGACCTCGAATGCAGCCTCGTTTCAAAACTTACGAATCCAGACAAAGACGGGCAAATTCTCGGCTTCTGGGGGCGCATAGACGTTGAGATACAGACAATCTTCATTGCCGAGGTTGGAGTTGAAACCGTATACTGAAGGTACGCCATAGGCGCCGGACTGGGGACACCGTGGGGGTTGATCTACCGCAGGAACGATGCGATCTTGAGTGGTGGCATTGAGTGGTGGTTGAGGAGCTTGCCATCGTAGATTGCCGATTGGGGGAGCGGCATATCTGATACTATAATGGGAGCGTAAGTAAGCTGCTGAGGCCTGTCTCACTTCTTTTGAAACTGATGACACTACCTTTTCCATGTGTTCAAGTTGTATGTGTCGTTGTAGACCCCTTCATAAACTGCATATCCTAGGTCGACCTGAGGGGCAGCTGGTGTAGATCCTGAAGGAACGGCAGCCAACGCATAGTCTGTGATGAAGGCCAAGGAGAGTACATGTATGAAGGAGTTGGTGACACGCCTCATTGTAGCGAGGTCCTACGCTTGACTATTGAATCCTTGTCTTCCTCGCTGTATCCTGCGTTATCCCGTGCAATCTGTATATTGCGAACAAAATAAGATTAAAAATTAATCGATAGCATTAAGAGAGAGAGAGAGCAATTAAAAAGACATTAGAAGAAATCCTTGGGAAAAGGCTGGTTGTTGGCTCAAGAAAGAGTTGATTATGGTGGATACAAGTTATTCACAAGCGCTTCGAGAAACGAAATGTACGACGCATCCGGGATCGGGAGCACTAAACGATCCGTGATCAATCCTGCACTCCAGCATTCTCTCATTCAATATTGTGTGTATTAAAAATTAGACCGACAAAAGGGCGGAAACAGCAGACAAATTGGGCAAAGACAGCTGAATACATGTATGAGGGACATGGATGGCGTTTGAGATTCGCTGCTGAGATGCGCAATTCAGGTGGACGAAGATGCGGCTTCGCCGAAGCGGTCCGGGGAAGAAGGGCAAGCAAATGGGCCCTGGCAGCGAAGGAGTACAGATAATGTGTGTATGCTACCCGCCTCAGCTGCGACTGAGAGAGCTGAATGTGAGTTGCCGGCAGCTATTATAGATTAATATACGCGATGATGCGGGATGCATATCGTCAGTAATGACATGTGATTCATGGTGAAGCGATTTCAACGCTTTGAGGCAGATGACTTGATGTATGTAAGTGAGTCAGGAAATAATGAGGTACCAGTATAATTAATTTTCCCTTCCCTTTCCGTTTCGGAAAGGAACAGCCTGTGACCTCTTTAGCATCTGCAGGGACAGATGGACAGGCAGAGAGAGCAGCTTGTCACTAGAGGCAGCGGAGTTTACGGCAGTGTCAGCTTGAAAACGACCAGGGTGGCTGGTGATTTCCCGCCGGCTTCGTGATTCAGGTGACTTGGGTCTGGTGAAGAAGCATGGCTTTGATGAAAAGATGTATAGTTTGTAGACGAGAGGAAATAGGATTATCGGCTTGTAGAGTACGGCAGCTGGACCACCCATAGGAGCGGCGCGTGATGGGGGCTCTGTCCTGTGTTTGTATGGTGAATGACTTGCTGTTTCTAGGTAGCAGCATTTATAACTTGAGACATCACCATCGCTGATCAGTGATAGTGAGTTCGGCTGAGAGAATAAGAGCGAGTGAGCGAACGAGCGGCCCGTTCCCTTGCACTTATGGCGCCCTAAACATCCCTGCTAGCTAGCTGCAAGGATTGCACTTTACGGCAGCTGAATAATAGTACCAGCACGGCAATGGAGAAGCTTATTCAAGACGGCGATAACGGGAACGACGGCACGATCCATGATAGTGATATGTACTGTACTGTAGTTGTGTAGGTACTTTCTAACTGCTTGTTCCACCACTCGGAGGCGTTTGGCCCCAGACAGAAACCGGAACTGGCGGACAGTTTCGGTGTGTGATACCTGAATGTAGAGGTAGTAGGCAGAAATAAGCAGAGCACTGTGTATTATGATTCAGGCCGTGACCCAATCCGACGATCCAACGTGGCAGCGAGGTGAGGCGAAACGCCAAAAGTCAATGGGCTATGTCTCGTGTATGCCCACCAAAGCGAAAAGAAGCCTTTTATATTCTTCTTTCTCCTTTCCCTTCCCGTGATGGGTGATTAATGATGTGCACACCTTCAAGATGCGGTGGCCACTCAAATGAAAGATGGCGGAGTTGTTTATTGCTGCTTGTGCCTCGTATCCTTGTTCGCCAACCAGCCCTCCCTCGTGCCATCTTGTCTTACATGCATGAGTGCCTAGACCAGGGCCCCCCATACCTTGCCCCCCAACGGCACTTTGTAGCAGCAGCAGTAGACACTGATGGTGATACGCAAGCTCTTACTGTACTTCGCATTTTTGATGGTGCTCACCTGTATCCCAACACGGCATACAGTATGGTTTTCATTTTATTCCAGACTACCTGCCAAGAATGGTGCTAGTCACCTCCCCATGCTGTGTGGTGTCGAATTTCAATTTGGACGCTTTCAGACATTATTGCCGTTTAACAGACCATGAGGATGGAGATGCTTGTATGAACAGAGGACTTCGTGTCGGCATAGCTGAAAAACGTGCGCAATGCATGATCGGGATGTGGAGATAGATGAGAATGAGGTGGGATGGGAAAAAGCATGGCGTGGCGGGACTGTTGAAGATTCGCAATATTTGACGTCGCATTTAACAAATGACTAAATCAAGATTCAATTACTCTTTTTCATTTCTGGGGAAGGGAATCTCTGTTGGGTGTAAGTGAGGCGATGATGCTTATGAATATGTATGTACATGCATGAACATGACTCTGCAAAACACAAGCACAGACACCACGACTGTCTGGGAAAAGAAATCCGACTCTGCAATTTCATACCGTTAACACCGGCTGATGACAAACGCCATTTCTGCTCCTGGGATGACGCGCAGCCTCGAGACAAGCCACGGTTCACAATTATCGAATCCTTGCTTGCTCCCTCGCTGCTGGGCTTCTATCACACAAGGCTTAGTTCTTCGCTTTGCCCTTATCATGTCGCATGGGTTGAGAGAGATGGTAAGCTATTACTTTCATCAAAGTGGACTCGTAATTCTTTTACTCTTATTTCACCATCAGCTCCTTTTCTCCAATAGTTTCAAGTGCAGCCCTTTTTCGTATACGTCGGTCTTGTTCAGGTGGCGATCATTCTTCTCCACACTCTGCAGAACCTACAGAGCCTTGCCAAGGCTCTTCCATGTGTCCCAGTGCTGGTATGCGCATGGTAGCCGTTGGACGGTTAATCTACAAGTAGAAATTCGCGGCGCTCAGTGGACAGTTCGGACTGCCCTAGAGCGAGGGTGATCCTTCGTGGGTGACTCTAGAAGCGATTGGCGTCGTACAGATGCCGTTAGTGCCTATTCTGCATATGGACGAGACTGTTCGGTGGAAAACGAGTGGTGTGTGTGGCTACTATGGAGAAAGCAGAACTACGGTATCAGAGTCGTATTATTAGGCAATAATGGGTGTGATATCAACTGTGTGGCAGTAAGCAGGGCGGGCAAGATCCATGCCCAGCAATCACAGCTTGATTGATTGATGGGTTACGCTTTGTTTTGAGTGGTTCGCCGCAATCCTTGGAACTGCGCATAATCCGGGGCAATTCTTTTCTTTTTACATTTATCATTGCTCTCCTCTCTTCCCCTGCCGCGACTACTTCTCGGTTCCACGTACCCGGCTGCTGTCACTCTGTTTCTCTTATACGTATAGTATATCCATGGGCTGCTTGTGCTTTTGATGTGCATGGCCTAAGTGTCAGTGACGCATGGGACGGCTCCGGCCAGAGGGCTGTCGCTGTCGCTGGTATCACAAGCTGTTGATGCTTTGATTGCCGGTCGCGATCTTGTTTGTGAGGGCTGAGCATCCATCACAGTGTCTCGGACGGCTTGCTTGGACGATACAAAACGATACGATAAACGAAGCCACTCAGCACAGCGTCTGACTGTGTTGCTTCCCGTCCCTTTCCCCCTCATCCCCTCTCTCCTCGACAAAAGTCAGTACAGCGCATCAGGAGAAAAAAAGGTCAATTGAGGTTCATCATAAAATATATATCCGGGTTGGCGATGAATTCAACCTCCTTCAGTCCGGAATACTTGGCCCAGTCCAAGACGGGATTGGTCACAGCTTTTTATTCGATACCTATCGGACTCGAGGTATTAAGCACAGGATGGAGAGTATGGGCAGTGTATTTATCTCAGGGGCGGCTTGGCTTTGAAGACTATCTTATGCTATGGGCGACGGTATGTTCCAAGAATCGTGATGTTGACATCGAAGCAAAGAAGAAATTTTCACGTTTGATGCTTTGAAGTGAGATAGATGCTGATGGAGTATGTTTGAAGCTTGTTGCTATGGTTGAATGTTCACTAGGATTGGTGTATGGTATGTGAATAACGATTCGAATTCGCAAAAGAAGCCAGTGCTGATATTGCTTCAAGGACCGCCGTATGGGCTCGGACGTCATATACAAGCTGTTCCCGAGCACAATGTGCGAATGTTTCTCAAGGTGAATAAAGTCCCATCTTCTCTCATTCTCCGTCTCTCGTAAGCGAGAGCCATTCATAGCTTACAATGGTTCCCAGGGCGACTACATCTTCAGCCACTTTTACGACATCGCCATTGGCTTCACCAAACTCTCCATATTAGCCCTTTACTACCGCATCTTCATCACACCAACGTTCCGAACTCTCGTCATCTGCACCGCCTGTTTCGTCTGTGCTTGGATCATCGTCATGGAGGTTGTGTTGGGCTTTGGATGTCGGCCCATCCAGGCGTGGTGGGACGCGACTCAGGGGAAATGCATCGACAAGGAGGCCTTTACGTATTTTACCAATGTGACAAACATGGCGACGGATCTGTGGATATTCTCGATGCCGATTCCTGTGATTCTGGGACTTCATGCGGCGAAGGAGAGGAGAGTGATTTTGTGCTTTATGTTTGGGATTGGGGCGGCGACATGTGCGATCAGCGCGGCCAGATTGTCGTTTGTGTTTGGAGTTGCGTCTGAAGATTTCACATGTAAGTTGCTGCTGTTACTGCTGTTGCTGCCGTGTTGTTGGCAACTTATTCAACTTACCAGAAGATGATGAAAGCTAACAAATCTACTGAAAGGGGACGAGGCTTCACTGGGTATCCTCTCAGCCTGGGAACCCTGCGGCGCCATTCTCTGCGCAAATCTCCCACAGATATATCGCCATCTGGTCATCATCAAGGATAAAATCCAAACCACCGTCAAATCAGTCACGCATTCCAGGAGCGGCGCAACAGCATCCAGTTCTGAACGGCGAGGCGGGGGATACAAGGGGAGTTTGCAACACCACGACTGGGCGAAAATCAACAATAGCGATGGTTTATCTGGGACGGGGGCGGAGACTTTTATCGAGGTTTCTGCACAACCAGCAGCCATGTCAGTGGAGTTGGACGAGCTCAAATCTGGAGGAATTATGGTGTCAAGGGCGTTTACACAGAGTAGCGCGCATGATTTATTGTCTGTGGCAGCGGCTGGGGACAAGTCAAAAGAATGAGAGCTCTCTCTCTTTTTAATCAATCTCTTGAGTTTTTCCTTTGTTATTTCTCCAGTGATTTAGTCATTTCGCGCATATACCCCGTTGTTAAAAGCTGGATACAATTGATGAAGGTTGTCGATTCATCCATATATTGACATGTTGACTTAATTGGGGGCCTCAGCAATTTGACATTGAAACGGTGATTAAAATTCGCAAAACAGCCAAGAATAGGCAAAACTGCCAACTGTAATACTTTATGAATTATATAACTGATAAATGTTGTGAAGCTGAATTTCTACATGTCATCTATCACCTGTCTATATCAATCCTGATCCATGACCCTGTGGAGGGGCACGTGCTTTGGCGTCAATGGGCGCTACGCGAAAACCCAAACCGTGACGTCGTTGCTCTACCAGAAGCACAAGCAATTCTCACCACCGCCAACAATCGCAGCGCCGCCTAATCCCCCGCCAACCACTCAATTAGCTTGGGCATTCGCCATAAAATATACTACAACACCATAATTACTCGATACGAAGCTTTAAATAGCATCATCGGCGCTATTTAGGCCGCTGTGGCCTCGGCCTGTCGAAAGACGCATCGATCGCATCGCATCGCATCAAGCTCTTGGAGATTCATTTCCCATCATGGCCTCCACGCCCATGGATCTCGACCACCCTACCGGCTCAAATGGTTCCGCGGCGCTTAACATCTCGAGGAATCTGGCCGCCAGCGCGCCCGTGTCTAATCTCAGCGACGTCGTCTCCAGCTTTCGCCCGACAAAGGTGTGTTTGTCTTGTCCCGCGAAAAACTGCCGATACCGGGTGGCGCTTCAGAAAGCTAACAAGGAGGAATTGAATTGGAATCTTTCAGCTGCTACGTCGCGATGATATAAAAGATGGAAAACCTCAGCCTCGAGTCCTGTCGATTGACTACGACGACGATGGAGAGCTGCTCATGACGTCGGCGAGTGACGAGACGATCCAGATCTACAATGTTCGAGAGGGTAGACACGATAAGAGCTTGCTG
The DNA here is from genome assembly GCA_000331835.2 of Trichoderma hamatum GD12. NCBI lineage: Eukaryota > Fungi > Ascomycota > Sordariomycetes > Hypocreales > Hypocreaceae > Trichoderma > Trichoderma hamatum. Next base: position 22,710 of record ANCB02000383.1, on the reverse strand, counting down.
AGCAAGAAGTACGGCGTCAAGCTGGCGAAGTTTACGCATACCCGCTCTAGTATCATCTATGCGAGTACGAAACAAAATCGTAAGCGGCCACACCATCGTCTCCCCGTCCTGTCATTCTGGCTAAATCTTGACGTTGTGCAGATGCTATCCGATACCTTGCTACTCACGACAACTCCTTTATTCGCTACTTTGAAGGCCACGATGCCGCAGTAACAGCACTTGCCGTCCATCCTGGCTCTGATAACTTCATATCATGCTCACAGGACAACACTGTCCGCCTTTGGGATACACAGACGAAAAATTGGCAGGGCCAGCTGTTCCTTCGATCGCCGTACCTCGCTGCGTACGACCCCTCAGGCACAGTCTTTGCCGTCGCATGTCCTAGCAGTGGCTCTGTTCTGCTGTACGATATCCGAAACTACGACAAGGCGCCATTCTCCACCATCGATGTCGTAGAGCAGTGTCGCGGTGTCGATTCGCAGCATCTCGTCAAGGGGTGGACGAAGCTTGAATTCTCAAATGATGGCAAGTCTATTCTTGTGGGAACAAAGGGACGTGGACACTTCCTTCTCGACGCCTTCCAGGGCAATCTGAAGGCACATCTCCGGCGGCCGGCGGGAGGAACGCACCGACTGGCTGCAGGCGAAACCCTTCCTTCAAATGGCGCTGGCCCAGCTGTAACTGATCCCAGTGCGTTTGAGAGCAGTGGAGATTGCTGTTTTGCGCCGGATGGCCGGTATGTGCTGAGTGGTGGCTCGAAGCAAGATGTGCTGGTATGGGATACGCTGAAGCAGCCGTCGGAGAGCAAAGTCCTCGACCCAACATGGACGCTGCCGGATAAGAGAGAGGCTGCCGTGCTGGCATTTAACCCGCGGTTCAACTTTTTCGCTACGGCAGATCAAGACCTGGTGCTTTGGTTACCGGATCCTCATGCATAGAAGCACTGGGGACTTGGTGAACCTTGAACGCATGAATCTAGTTTCTACAAACGGTGACGGTATTTCAACTCTCTTATTGGAATAGAAGGAGAAGAAAATGGGCCCCTGTAGATACCCGGCGTCGTGAAAAGTGGCTCAAGCGATGGGATCGGCTGCTTTCCTTTTTGTTTTATCTCTTTGTCTCTACATGCATGAATATAGACGCTTCAATCATTAATGAATATGACTCGAACTGCTTACTGCCATGTGACGAAAGTGTAATCATCTATATTCTCATTGCTGTACCATCAATTAATCTTCTAGACATTGATTATACAAATCCAACATAAGGTTGATTTAAACTTTTGAGATGCAGTTGTGCCTTTTAGTAAAAGTTTCTTGCTGTATACTTGGCCGTGTTATTAGCCATCAAACCGTCCTCTAAACTGCCCCATAGCTGCATATGCTAGGTCGTTATTTGACTTCAGCTTATATGAAAGATAGGAATGAAGCTCTTAAAAGCCCTGGTTAGGATGCTGATGAAGGGGAGGGGGGCAGAAGGGATCCTGAACTGTTAGCTGGTATGTTCATATATTCTTCTGACATATGATCTTGGATAAGTGGCTTAGTGGGGTATTATCGTTGCGCGGAAGAATACGATGTAGGGACAGCAATGATTGGACATGATGCCGCCACGGAATTCGCGGTAGCTACATGTATAATAGACGCAAACCTATTCTTACCAGAGAGTAGCTTCATGTACCGTCTAAGCTACAATATAAGTAGCAACGAATCTCTCATGGTTTCTATGATGAGCTAGCGACTAACTGCGCAGTCATAAACTCTGTCAGTCTTCTTAGCCACCTTATATTCCCTCATAGAGTAGAAAGTCAAACTTAACAGCATAGATGATACAACAATTATATGGCAAACAGTAATATTTCTATAATATATTTCTATCATAAACTATATTGAAGGTTTCCTATAGTGGCTCCTTAGCCTATACCTTTTTCTTACTTTCTAGTAGCATATTGTATGTAATTATAATAACTCTGGCAGGACAGTACGAGGTAAGCTTATTCAATACTTTGTGATATAAGTTACAAAAGCAAATGGCCTCAAATGTGTATTCTGTATTTTCGCCAAAGATACCTTACATAGTAGAATTGCAATTTTCATGACAGTACGACCTCTATTGCAAGTAACAGTCAAGACACGTCATATCGACCAACTAGTATCTTAAGCTTTTTCTTTTCCTCTTCCAATTGGCGATCTCCTTTTATCATACGGAGGGCGCCACTCAACAGCCACTGGTTTTAGTAAAAGGCTTAATTGAACTGTCACGCACCGAGCTGTCACAGCTCAGCTCTGCCCAAGCCTGCCCAAGCCCTGATGATGATTCCAGCCAATACCTGTATGCGGATGACTACATATTGATGAATCCTAATAGGAACTATTTGCTTGAAGCCACATGCAAAATCGTTAAGCTCCGGGCTGAAAGCCATCCGCGCCACTTGAAAATCACCACCTCCGTATTTTCCGATAGATTCTTTCAAGCTATAGCAAATCAGTCGTCTCATACACTGCAAGTAACAGCCGTATTTACAGACTATTGAAACATATTTGCTATATGGGGATGTATATAAAAGGGTCCGTTATGTCGAGAGATGCGCTCTCTCTCACCCCTATTCCCTCACAGATGATACCTATATACATGCACCTTAATCTCTAGCATAAATTTCCTCGCCAAAATGCGTTTCATTTCGACAATCCTCGCCATCGTTCTCGCCTCCACCGCCCTGGCGAGTCCCCTCGACGACCGCGCCAGCAACCCTGACAACATCTTCCCGAACTTTAAGAATTACGATGATTGGGCAATCTGCAAAGGCAAGATCACCAAGCAACGTTTCCCGCATCTGCAGGCCCCAAACAACCAAGGCGGCTGCGTCCGCTACTATCAGGGCATTGACATGACAGGCGTCGTCACAGAGCTACACTTTTACTTCAAGGATGGCTTCAAGTCTGCCTGCGACTGCGCCGCCAAATGCCTTTCGAGCCCAGCCACCTGTACGAACTGGGTGTGGAAGCATACTTTTATGCCTCAGGATAGCGGCAAGAGGTCGTGTACTCTATACAGCAGTCCCAATCTGCCGACCGGTGTGACGCTTGATTACAATACGGCAAAGAGCAAAGGCTTTAAGCCATTGCAGGCTGGGAATAACCCGCAGGTTGGAGCCGAGGCACCATTGACTTTCTTGGATAAGAAAAACACTAAGCCGGATCCATTTGGCGTGTCTGGCTTTACGGCCCAAGATCAGAAAGGAAGACTGTATTGCTGAGAGTGTGACCAACTAGCATCTATGGCAAACCTTGACGTCTAGGTTTATATTAGTGGGCAGTGAAGCTGGTATTAGCTAGGCAATTTGTACTCTATGGCTAAGTTCATGTAATAATCTAACCCGCAAATTCAATTTAGCTGTCAATACTATAAATACTCTATTTACGTAGTGATTTATGTCATGTATAATGAATCAGTCCCCTATTGGTTAGTATAGGATAGCTTTTCAATGCATAAACTTCTAGTTCAAAGTTTATATGAGCGGACGGCCGGACTAGTAATGGACAAGTACACATCACATTTAGCTTGTCGATATTTCATATGTCTAACTGCTGCTGAGTCTTCATCAATCTCTGCACACACTCACTTAAACAAGCCCTGGCTATTATCGAGTCATAAATGTAACACCACCCAAGTCTGCCAAAATCCAATCTCTAGAACACAAAATAGCTTGATAAACTCTGTATTCAAACAAATCACTTGAGATTGCTTTACATGTTCTAGGCTACAACTGAACCTGCTTTTTGGTAAAAATTCTTGCGGCATATTTAACTAGCCTGTAAGGAATCACTTCGTGCTCTCCGACTCCATCACAACAGCAGATACGGATCAACCCCTTTTGTCTCAGGCAACTTCAAAATAGGAACCCATCATCCGTCCAGTCTAGCTAGAGCTGCGTAAGATTAAAAAAAGACAAAAACATACAACAGCCGGTGTTCGCCAGTGGTCACCCACCTGACTACTAATCTGCCGGTTAGTGGCTTGACTATGGGGGAGCAGACGGGACCCCGTATTTTCCACTACCTATGGTCGTATGTGATGTTGTTGACTGCTAGAAGCACTTATATCACAACAATCTCGGCTGATAGCTCAACAAGGGCAAAAATAAACACATACAACAGCCGGTGTTCGCTGATGGTCACCCACCTGACTACTAATCTGCCAGTTAGGCCTAGTAGCTTGTCTATGGGGAAGCAGACGGGACCTCTAATTTTCTTTTATCTACGTTCATACGTGGTTGAAAATTGCATTAATTTGACTTATAACCTTGCTGAGTGGCTTGGTGGGGTAGAGTTTGTTGTGTGAAGAAAAACGATATATGACGTGATTGGCTATAACCCCTCTACATTAAATGACTAACGGCAGCTAATTTGAGCTACAAAAGCATCCTTTTTTTTTTTTAGTGGCATGAGAAGTACGGAGTATAATGTAGAAGAATTGTTACTCGTAAGAGCGTAATCCTCAATGCAAGTAACAGTAGTAGCGCAATATATTAATCATCTTATAATAAAGGGATACAAACACATATAAATCACACTCCCTTAATGCGTATTTTTTTTTAATTTTATTGAGTAAAGTAATAAAGCTTCTTTTTATCTAAGACGACTTTATATATTATTCTCTTAGGATTAAACCAGCTTAAGAGTGTCTTGTTCTGTCCTGTTGCTAGAATAGTTTAAAGTTAAGTGCTTTTTTTTTTTTTTTTACTATGTTAGACTAAGGTATTAGGGAATTGGGTAGGGAATCTATAAGGCCAGAGGGCACTATGAAGGCTGAGGGGGTAATTGGTTTTAGCTACCTTGAACTAAAAATGAGAAACTTTAGATGTTTTTAAATACATAGAAAATTGGGTTGGTGTCTAATAGTGCCTGACTAATTCAAGGTCATATTGAGTATCTTGAATCTAACCAACTTGGTGGTCAGGACGACTCCATTATCTTCCTGATCTCGGGACTTTGAGGTTCATTGCGATGCGACTACCAGAATGTATGTAGGTACGTTATACAGAGTAGAGGATGGAATTCTCCGTAGTGGCAACTCTCCTAGTAAACAATACTACTTTTACTACTTCTCGAGCTCCGGTGGCTACAGGCACTGTGCATTCGTTGCGCGGCTGTAGCACCCGATTTCGCTCTCCTGAGAAGTGCTGAAGTTGTAATGAAAAAAACTGCAATCATCGAGATGCTCAACAGTGGATTTGGACGCTCGGCTCCTATTCGCGAACCTACAGATCCCGTGACCTTCTCAGCCTCGCATTCTTTAGTAAGTGCAGCTCGTTATCTTCAAATTTCGTTAATATTGGGATGTCTGTAATCAATCGTGCCAAATAAGATGTCGAACGCGATGGATAGTAGCGTCACTTCCAGCAACTTACTCGGTCACCATGCCACCATCGTTCAAAACAACTTTACATCTACTGAGCCACTTCCGACCGTGGACAATGCGGCCCATGCTGACGGACCGCCCCGCGCTTCTTGACGGAGCCTTTCCCCACCGAGCGATCGACACAGTTTCAAGATCGCCATTATATGCGCCCTACCTCTAGAGGCGAGCACCGTCAGCGCGTTGTTTGACAGGAAGTGGGATAGCCGGATATATGGCAAAGCCGCAGGGGACTCAAATGCCTACTTATTCGGCGTTATCGGACACCATAATGTTGTTTTAGCGCACATGCCGGGTATGGGTAAGGTTGCTGCTGCGACGGCTGCAGCTAGGCTTTATGCTAGTTTCCAGAGCATTGAACTTGCTCTGGTGGTCGGCATTTGCGGCGGCGCACCTCTCGGGAAGTATCGGGATGAAATTCTTCTCGGTGACGTTGTAATTAGCGAAGGGCTCGTTTAATATGATTTTGGGAGGCGGTTTCCTAATAATAGATTCGCGCCAAAGGGTACTACTCGAGATAATCTACCAAGGCCTAGTCTGAAGATCAGGGCAGCCCTGGCTAAGTTACAAGCTGAGCATAGTCGGCTACAAGATAAAGTGTCTGAATTTCTCAGTGACTTATAACAGCAGCTTGGCGACGTGGTGGCATATCCAGGGGCGACCGAGGACAGATTATTTAAGTTAACATATTAGCATAAGCACTACAAAGCCTTGGAATGTATAACATGTTCCGGCGATGAAGAGAGAGAGAATGTTTGCGACGTGGCCTTGGAGTTGAGTTGTGAACAACTTGGATGCGACAAACAGGAACTGGTATCTCGCCTCTGGCTAACGCAGCCGCCAGTTGCACCTGGGGGGTGGAAGCCTGCTATCCATTTCGGACTTATTGCGTCCGGAGACACTGTGATGAAATCTGGCCAAGATCGAGATGATATTGCCGCTCGGGACGAGGTCATCGCATTTGAAATGGAGGGCGCTGGCGTTTGGGAAATTTTCCCTGGTTGCTTAATTATTAAGAGCATTTGCGACTACGCAGATAGTCATAAGAGCAAGAGGTGGCAGCGCTATGCAGCTGCGACTGCCGCCGCTATTACAAAGGCCTTCCTGGAAAATTGGAGTACAGGTATGGAATTTCATTTAGATTATGATTCTTTCAAGACTAGTTTGACGCTGAAATATATATGTAAGTGCTTACAGAGGCGCAGATCCTCCACAACGATCAAGTCCACGCCGAGCTGTCTCATATTATCAGGAAAGCGCTGTTAGAAATGTGGAGATTCAGCAGGACCCAGGAATAATGACGTCGCACGACGAGTACACTGTTGGATGGATCTGTGCTCTCCCCCTTGAGAGTGCAGCCGCGCAGCTTGCCCTCGATGTAGTCCACGAAACCCCCTCAACGATTCCAGATTCGAAGGACGACAATGTTTACATCACTGGAAGCATCTGTGGACACAATGTGGTTATTGTCTGTTTACCTAAGGGCAAGTATGCGACGGAATCTGCCGCCGTGGTTGCAACACAAATGTGGGCGAGTTACAGGTCTATTCGGTATTTCCTGATGGTCGGGATTGGAGGAGGGGTGCCATCATCTAGAGATATTCGTCTAGGGGACATTGTCGTAAGCGGAGGAGTGATTCAGTATGATCTTGGGAAGCGGACTGGACCGGAGCTGCTTGAGGCTACGAGGAGGTTGAATGGCCCTCCTCAGGCGCTTCTGAAGGCTGTCGCAGTCCTAGAATCCAGGCAGCTCCTTGGTGAGAGCCGAACCCCCTTATATCTCTCAAATATTCTCCAAAGGGACAAGAAGAAGACGTTTGTGCGTCCCAGTGCCGATCATGATATGCTTTTCGCTGTCGACTACGCCCATGCTGAGGATACCAATGATAGGCCCTGCGCCAACTGCGACCGGGGAAAAGTTATAATTCGACCATGCCGCCGGTCAGACAATATGCCTGAAGTTCATTACGGGTTGATCGCGTCGGGGAACCAGGTGATGAGGGATGGTCGCACGCGGGATGAGTTAGCTACTAGGCTCGGCGGCATCTTGTGCTTCGAGATGGAGGCTGCTGGCCTAATGGATACCAACCCTTGTCTGGTCATTCGAGGCATTTGTGACTATTCGGACTCCCATAAGAACGAGCTATGGCAAGGGTATGCCGCAGCCGCAGCAGCAGCCTATGCCAAAGAGGTCCTATCGGCAATCCCAACCGCTGCGAGAATGCCACCGAGCGCTCCATCGACAATAAAGCGGACTCGGGAGCAGGAACGGGATACTCTCAATGCTATACTCCTCACAAGGCCCGAGGATGATCGAATTTCCCTGACCATAAGGAAAGGAAAGAGAGTGGACGGGACCTGCCAATGGCTTACGAAAAACTCGCAATATCAAAAGTGGTTAGAGCAATCAAGGTCTCAGATCCTGTGGCTCTCGGGTGCTCCGGGGAAGGGCAAAACGATGCTGGCGATCTATCTGACAGAAGAATTGGAACGACGTGTGGATCCAGAAACGGGCGTCGTGCTTTATTATTTCTGTGACAACCAGGATGAGCGCCGCAATACGGCCCAGACGATACTTAGAGGGTTACTACATCAACTGCTTGAACGGCACACCCATCTTGTTGAGTACATTCAGCAGGATTTCGATGGTAAACCAAGGGCGGATTACACAGTCTCCAGGTTTGAGACGTTGTGGAAGATCTTTGTCACTCTGCTGCAATGCGGCGACCTCGAGGTGTGGTGTGTATTGGATGCCCTGGATGAATGTGAGGAACACTCCTTAAGGAACCTACTAGAGAGTCTTACTAGATATTTCTTGGAGGCGAAAACACCGCAAACGCGACTCAAGCTCCTGCTTCTGTCACGACCACAGCCCACTTGTATCGAAACGAAGCTCGATCGGTTTCCACGTCTCGATCTAGATCATGACTCCAACCATGAAGCGCGTCTGGATGTGGAAAGATACATCAAAGCGAAGGTCAACGAGTTAAGGTTGCAGAACCGGGTGGCTGAAAACGAAATGGAAAGGATCAGACAGAAGCTGGAAAGGGGGGGGCAAGGGACGTTTCTATGGATTGGGTTCGTGGCAGAAGAGCTCAAGGGGAAAACGGAAGTCGAAATTTATGAGATCCTAGCGAGGGTGCCTGAGGGGCTCGGTGGGATCTACAAACGGATGCTGCAGCAAATTGAAGACAAGAACCAGCTGGCTCGCATCTTCCAGTGGGTTGTATTGGCCCGGCGACCCCTAAGTGTGACTGAGCTGGCGGCTGCCTTGGACATCAAGGAATCAGCGACAGCCTCCCCGGCCAGAATCTTGGAAAATAGACTCGTACCCTACAAGCTTTTATTGAAGATTGTGGACGGCTTCGTGAATCTGATTCACCACTCATTGAAAGACTTTCTCTTAGGAATCGGCCTAAATAACGACCTTAAAGACTTCCGAGTGTGGGAAGAAACACATCTGACTATCATAGAGGGTTGTTTAGATGCTCTTGAAGAAACGTACGAAGGCACAACTGATGTCATTTATGGGCGTGCGGCTGAACATCCGCTGTTAGCGTACGCGAGTTGCCACTGGTACGAGCATCTGCGATTGGCGTCAGGAACGATAAGACAAGGTCTTGATTTCTCACGACGGTTTTTGAGGCCGATTTCTCCCTCTCGTGAGAAGTGGTGGATGCATTATTGGTCCAAGGAACAACATGGAATTGCGCCAGCCTCGTTCACGCTCCTGCATCTTGCTGCATTTTTCGGTGTGACTGCATGGGTTAATATCCTTCTCCAGAGCAGGAATGCCAATTTATTATATCTCCGGCGCCTGGATAAAAGAGATAGTCATGGCCGGACACCACTCTTCTGGGCTGCGAGCAGAGGTCACAGGGACGTTGTAGAGTTACTACTTCATTCCAGGGCCGGAGTAGACGCTAGAGACAAGAGCAAATTGACACCACTACACGCCGCGGCCACCGGGGGATATGAAGATGTGATTACTCTGCTTCTGAATCAACGAGCCTGTATTGAAGCGAGGGCAACCCAAGGCGATACCGCTCTATCCCGAGCTATTGAGAATGGGTCGAAGCGCATTGTCCAACTGCTTCTAGAAAGAGGCGCCAATATTGACTACTTATACTTGGACGCGGGCGTAGAACGCCAACGCGCACAGGCGGGAATAATGGTGCAGGGTTCGTTGGAAGAGCGCGCTGAGGCGCTACTGCTGCTTCAAGATGGTCTTCTCTCTCGACGAATCCAGAAACGACTCGAGTATCTGGGGGGTTTCCTAGAAAAGGGCGCATTTTTTCTACAATTCAAACCACTCTCCAAGTTATTCTGCAAATTCATTGACAGCCAACTGGGTCGGCGAGAGACGAGCACTTTTGAAGTCTTCCTAACGCTGATCAAATCACAATCACCTATCAGTCTACTCCAAGCTGCGGAACCTGTCATCACCTTTAGCCATAAAGTGATCGATTCTAGGGACACCCAAACACTTAACATCTTGATGGTAATCTGGAACAAAGGATATTCCATGGTAGCCTTAGCCCCCGGTTGCGAGCAGATCGTAGAAACCGCGATCCACGTCTGGTTCGAAGTAGCACAGCGGGCCGTCCATCAGCAATGGCAGCTCGGTCTTGAAATATTGGCACATCAAGCCTCTCAGGCCACGACTATTTCGCTTCAGCATAACAAACAAGACGCCATTAGGCGAGCAATCTCTGAGTGTCTAATCAAATGCCTGTCCGTGGTCGGGGACGGGCGAGAGCAAGACCGTAAGGCCACATTGACGGCTCTGTGGAAGTTCTACATGACCCTTATTCTCGACGGAGATCAGGCGGCCGTTAAGGAGATGGTGATTAGTTTAACAAGACCCTTGGAACAACTTATCCGGGGCATATACGCAGACCAGTTATCTAATCATCTGACTGTAGTGCTTTCAGAAGAAATCACACAGGCTGTTGATCGTCGAGACACTCAAGCGGTTCATCGAATTGCGGAATCACTCCTTCTCCTGGCGGCGAGTGGTAGCGACGAGCTGCTGGCGTACTTTGGTGACCTGATTCCAGCGACTTTGGAACAAATGCTTCATGATTCGCTCTCTCCGGATTTATTCGTCTGGCTACTAGGCGAGGGAGAATTCCGTGTGAGAGGACTTTTCTCACGGGAAAAAATTTATTCAAATTCAGGTTCTCATGTCCTTTGTTAAATGTTTGGTGATTCTTAACCATAATTACCCCGCTGAATTTCAAAAGCTGCGAATGGTTGTTAAGATACTCAAGTCAAGCGGGTACAATAAAACGTGTTAGTGCGATAGCATAGTCGCCCACATTGGGTCATTGTCGTTGACATACTTGTGCAGTTCCTTGTGAAGGCTGAGCATGGCATGACGAGCACATAACTTGTTGGTAGCCTGGTATTCGAGCTGCGAAGAAAGACCTTTCTTTCACCGAATGGTGGCCGGGATTGGCTGAGAGATCGCCAACGTACACTCAGCCCTCACCAGCTACGAATATCCTACGAATAATGGGATTTCGGTTCATACAGGGATATCAATACTGTGCAGGCCTTTGGCTAACCACAAAGGTTGGTGTATTATCAGGTGTACCCCAAGATGCCTTATCCGAAGAAGTAATTAGTAATGTATCAAGGGGAGTCGTCAATATTTGGTAGCAGAGTATTGGCAAAGAGTAAATCTAGCTCCTGTAAGTCTTCGACTTGATTAACTATATATAAACAACACCAATGAGCTTAATACTACTTCGTACATGACTTCAATGTTAAGCAAGAGTCTGGGACCTTGGCAACAAATGTCAAAGCTGCTATTTAGAACCCCGAGGTTAACGGTTAGAAAGGTAGTCGGGCTTTCTTTTCTTGGTTACACCTTTTACGACCACCTTCGCACTGGGGCTATTACAAAGCAGTAACAACATGCGAATGTTGGCTATTCCACGGTTCATCATACCAGTAAGATGGATCGCACTTACGACGGTCTTCCTAAACTTTCTGATCAGCGAAGCATCCGTCTAATCAAGCTTCACGGTGCTTCAAACCGGGATGACGATATACACATCGATCTAGCGACAGTCTCTCTCGATAACCCACCATCTTACTAAATAAGTCTTCACATTCTTATAGTCAGTCCTCTCTTTACCCAATGCATGAAGCGAGGGGTGAGGCAAGCCAATTGATTGGTGGGGTCAGCCCACGCTGGGTAGTTTTCTACAAAAGGTAGGGTTGCATTCCTGCATCACTAGGTCGAGGCACCAAACGCAACCCAGTATGAGGATGAATTCATAGATAAAAGTTGATGAGAACAACAACAAAAAAAAATGCAAAAAACATACAACAGCCGGTGTTCGCTGATGGTCACCCACTCAACTACTAATCTGCCGGTTAGTGGCTTGACTATGGGGGAGCAGACGGGACCCCGTATTTTCCACTACCTATGGTCGTATGTGCTTGGAAACAGCTTCAATCTGACTTATAACCCAAGTGTGTGGCTTGGTGGGGTACGGCCACCTGTGCAAAGAAATATGCAATACGACGTGATCTTATTACGCCTGATGGAGTCTCCTCCAATTGGGCAACTATCAATCTATGTTACATATATGGCTCTTAAGTTATAACGTTTCTTTATAATAGCCCATACATTGGCACAATCTAGTTCCGGCTTTTTATTATTAATGTCCTGTCTCTTTACGGTATCTTATGCGTTGGGTATCAATTATCCGCAGGCTAGCTTGGAGTTATTTCTCCAAGTTTTCAACGTCCTACCCACGGCAGCTGAAGCGAAATGGGTGTCCCTGTTTTGTTAGATAAACGTTATCAGGTCTGGTGGGGGCAATGATGTGGACTTTCATTGTTTGTTTGTTTGTTTGTTCTTATGGGCAAAGAGGTCGGCCTGAGCTAGCTATATATATTGTATTGTAAACAGTCAAATTTGGCTTTCTATATAAACGTGATGATGGCACCGCAACTGCATCCCGAGATTGATATCGCCAAGTCACCATCACCTTACACACCAAGTCAACTTTTCTTTCCATCAACCAATCTTCAACCACGATCCCAACAAGAATCATGGCTGACTCTTCATCTCCTGGCTTCGCAGCTTGTGGAGCTGCAGGTTCTCTCAACCATGCTTCATCCAACTCTGCTCCTGGTTAGGGTCGTTCTCCTCACTTCTTCGTTGTCAAGTGTCTCTGAGTATGTTGTCCAGTATTTGCCTTGTGTTCGCATTTATTTTTGCATTTCTTGAACACAATTGGCTCCAGATGTTCAGCCGTCTCTATTTGAACCAAGTATTTTGTACGCCGGAGAGGTAGATGGCTTCACCTTGTTTTCCGAACTGCCAGGCCGCTTCAACTGCTGCGCTGTCCGTCTGAAGATTCCACATCATATTGGGTACAGTGACGTTAGCCCGACCAGAAGTGAACTCCATTGTTGCGGGGCTTTGGATATTGGTGTTTCCTACATGGCGGAGACCTAAAAGCTGGTCGACTTGCAGGTCTCGAAGGGAATTGCCCAGTTCCTGCACAAAAGCATCATATCTTTTTATCGTTGGGCAGCAATGTGGTCTCATCACCACTGAATTCATACGGTACAATACCACCAGCAGTATAGCGCCAAGAAATTGGTGTGATGCGATGCATCTCCGCCTTGTTGCTTGTAATGTCCCATGGCACGGAGACATTGCCAAATCCGACCAATATCTCGTGGGGATCCATATCGAAGTGTCGATGTAAGAGAGTCAGCCCGAATGTGTTCTCGACACCATATTTGATGAAGATTTCGCGGATGGAAGAAGCAAGTGTATGGATGATTCCTGTAGATGCAAGTGCATTAGCAGCATCCATCATGTCTGGGAGGGTGTCATGGTGCTTATAAGAGTAAGGTAATGCGGTCAAAGTCGCCATTTTAATGTAATTGAGAACGAGATCTGTGGATGGGCAGTCACCGAGGAAGTGCTTGCTGATACAGATTGGGTTCTCTGGAGAAGCAGTTAATATATTTACAGTTCAACCAGGCTCCGCGGAGATTGCTGTCGACTGTATTGCCTTGGGCTTGCACAGCCTGTGATTCGTGCCGTCCATAAGGGGTGCCATCCACGAAAGACGTGTTCAGCTTTCATTGCTTAGTGAATCATATGGCTCGCCTAAAATGATATGGGTGGTGCGGTGCGGTATTTTTCGAACTAGTGTGCAGTGTATGCGAATCTGTAGATTATTGGACGCAGATCGCTTGTTGGCGATAATTACATACGGAGTTCTGTCCGCAACTATGGGTTGATGAGACTATGAGACTAAGCTATAAGGACGCAGCTATAGTCGTATAATAAATACAAGAATAATTAATTCTTTATTTCTTCATTTCATTATTTAATTACATAAAAGTCAAGTTATAATTTTACCAATTGCTTTAATTATATTATATCACTCTCGGATGGGCAAAGTCCGATGATTGACTCCGGTATCGCTTCATCTCAACCGATTGCACTTGCGTGTCAAAGATATCAAATGAGCTTCTAGAATCCGATTCATCTGCATCGTCGTTTTGCAGTATATTTTGCCTGTGAGTCTGAAGACTTGAAAGATATATTCTCACTTTTCCGAATTTCCTGTGATATTGACATTGTATCTCCGCGTCCAGTCGCTTGTTTTATAGTTGTTGGCTTTTCACTGAATATGTCAAAATCGCTATCAGAGTCAATTTCAGTTGGCTGCTGGCTTCGATCATCTTCAGAAGGAACAAAATCGTCCATGTCAACTCCTTCGCAATTGGAATTACCAGGGAGATGCAGGTCTGGCGTTGGGGGGATTTACAAGCCGATGGAGTGTTCTTGGGCCGTTGTTTTGTGTAAACCCTACGACTTCGAGAAACAGCACGCGGTACACGAATGAGAACATTATTGTCGACCTGGTTTACCGGCATCTCATGACTTGGAAACAATATGTCGAAGCCCACATTTGGCCGTACTGAGGTTAAAAACCACCTTGGCCAGCTTCTCGTCAAAAATGCCAGCGGTTGCGAGAGTTTTAAGCTGTATTAATAAGGTTTGGAAGTGGTTTCCGACATTGGACATTTGAACGTGATCAATGCCTTTCACGATAAGATATACAACAGTTGATGGGAGTAGACGAAGGCACTCCAGAAATATTCTCCAGGATAAATCGAGGCTGGACTTCGCCGCTAAGAAAATTTCTGCATTAAAAAGTTCCGGATCGCCATGCGAGAGAATTGCAGGAAACCTCTGCAGTAAATGGAACAAAAGGCTCTGAACAAGGGCACGAGGTTGCAGCATGTCTTGATAGAGGCTTCCAAAATAGTACAGGGTATCGTGACCGTTTACCATGGTGGCTCGAATGACATTAAGCGTAAAGCCTGTTGTCCAGCTAGGACGGTGGGGAACTTGGTAACCGTCAATCCACAAGAGACCAGAAGCTTCCGTCTCCATCCAGACGCGAAACTCTTTGCGATGGACCATGTTGATACTTTCACTAATTTGGGTTATTGGTATCAAGTCCACCAGAGCTTGGGCTCTTTGAAGATTCTGCTCTATTGAAAGCAGCTCTGGAAAAAATTCCTTGCATATGTCTAACGTAGGAGAATGGAAGAGTGAGCGGTCGAGTGCTTTAGATGCTAGGAGCTCATGTTAGACTCATATCAAAGTCTTCTGTAAGGCTAGTATTTACCTTGCATAGCTTTCGATTCACGTTCTCTTCGAAAATGATCTTGCTTGACGAAATCTTTGCCTTTGTCAACAACGACGATTCCATTCATTCGTGCTTGGAAAACTCACCCTCCAGGATCTCTAGAACGCGACCCAAAGAATTTCCGAGCGTGGACAATTCATTTTGGGTTTGTAGATGTTGCTCAAAGTCGCTTATAAGCCATTGCATTTTAGCATATTCCTTCAGAATACCGTAATTTTCGTCGATTTTCTCAAGGATTGGACCCAAGCGAGTTTCGAAAGGAATTGCTACTGCCTTTAAAGTTCTCACTGGAAGAATTCCATGTCAGGGCAGGTCTATAATGAAACTGTTGGAGGCTCACCAAGCCAATGATTCCGAAGCCAGCCGAGGGAAATCTCCAAAAACTCGGCAATTGAGCCGTAGATGGTGCTTGAGGCGTCAACCATCTTCTCTGATGGAAAGAAGCGCAAGAGCAACCCCAAAAGCTGGAGCTTATCGCCAATGCGCGCCAAGCTTGTTGTAACACTCTCTTGTATCTTCTGATACTCAATAGGAATCATCAAGAAAAGCTTTATAGTTCCCCAAGCCAGGCTCACCCATTCAGGATGATGTTCCACCAAGACATCCATAACTTCGGCGTAGTGTAAGGTTGATTTGCAGAATTGCTGCATCCCATCCTTTATTCTGGACCGAACTTGTCCTTCCGTCCCTGGGGCCGGAGCCTTTTGACAATTTTCGGCAAGTTTTCGTAACTCTTCGATATTTGATCCCTGTTTCTGAACGAGATCTAGCTGGCCCTTGGAAGCTGTGGTATTGTAGTCCTCAACTGCTTTTTGAAGGTTGTCGAATTTTTCTTTCACATCTTCCTTCTTGGAGATGCTGAGAGCCCAAAGGGATTGAATTGTGCCCGATGTATTTGGGGAGCCACGTTCCAGTACTATAGATTGAGTGTTCTTGGAGGTGTTTTCTAGAGAAATAAAGAGTTCTTTTTCCTGAATTATAGGAGTTGTCTTGGGTTTTGATTTCGAGAGGAGGCGTAGAATTGTCCTGTCTCTGACTTTGGATTTTGGAATCCCCTGTGGAGGGCTTATTCCCATTGTAAATGTTTTTTTGCTGGCTTTTTCGAATCCAGGATGCTCCATGACTTAAGTGAATTCCACAAAAGTGTTGTGAGAGCTATTTAGTGAGATATAGGCGGATTCGTGTCAACTGCAGTGCAGTGATGCTTTGTTCGAGCTTGGTGTGCGGCTGAGCGACCCTGGGCGAGGAATGTTCCGTATGGTGCGTATCTCTCGCCAAGCAGAACCTACCACTTTGCAGCATGTCGCAGTTGACGCCTTACAGTTGTTTCCTCGGTATTGGTGTCCTTAATTCCCTAAGCATGGTTCCATCCTCTGGGTCGCGGCGTGGCCACTGAGCCCTAATGCCTCGCCTCCAGTATATTTATATTTACCCTGCACATGCTCCGGACTTTTATACGTTCTGCTACAATCAAGACTATACTCTTTAGCTGACAAAGAATCCCAAATAGACATCCACTAATATACAATGCATGACGCGATCGAGTTCTCTAGGTCTCTCACCTTTGAAGATTCTGACATCGCAGAGATGTCACGATCAGTGCAGCCGCCACGAACGCCGCGTCGCAGCCTTAGCCCGCCACGGGAAAGTGGCAACCACGACATATAAAGACCATGAAGACAAGGGTCCAAAGTTTCAACGACCTTCTGAGGTACCGTCAATCCGCATATGCCGAGAGATTAATGAAAGGGGCGACGTGTGGCGAAGAACCATCGAAGTGGACTCTTGGTCCTTTGCTGAATTCTTGAAAAAAATCGGAAATTTTCTTACTTCATGCCAAATGGGGGGATTCAAGTATTGAGTCTGCCGATCCATTTGTGGAACTGTCGTGACGCACTCCGAGGCCTGCTCGATAATGCCGACCAGAACACGCTTGATCAGGACCGTGATGTAAGACACAACATCGCATTCGCGGGCAAGATTCTGAATTTTCTTGATCACGAAGCTATGGATATTGGGCCAAGACTGGAAGAAATTGCTACTGCCACCTCGTCAGAGATAATTCAATTCATTGATCTCTAGATGTTGTATCCACCCGGAACACTTATTTTCGAGCTCCCAGGAGATGCCGAGATTTCTTCCTTCATGGTAGATTCAGTGACATTTGAGAAGCCAAGTCTCCATATCTCTCATCCTACGTCGACCTTGCCGCACTTAAATTTACACTGCTGGGCAATCGATTATGACGGCGTGAGATTCGGCCGCCGGGCATATACACTTGAGCTGCAGCATTTCTCTGGAAGCCTGGAAATCTCTAAGTTGAGGTATGTACCAGAGAAGTTTCTCGAAGACGGAAAAAAAGGTAAAGGCTATTCTGAAGGCCAGGGGACAAGCATTCTGGGCGATGCAAGGCCCCAGCTTTCGTCTGGTTGTGAGCGACACGCAGGCAAGGTCAACCAAAGACGAATCAGAGAGGGCGGTGGTGGATAGGAAAACTCACCGCAGCTTGTTTGGGGGGTGGTCTCTATCTCCAAATGAGTTGAAGTTGGATCGCAGGGACAACGATGATGATGACGGCCACTCTGTCGGTGGTTATAGCAACAGGGCTTTGTTTCGTGGTGAAGTCCCACAACGTTACACATCTGAACCCAGGTTTTCATCAACCTGGTACAGCGAGTACGACGCCATTGATCCATTGGGACAGCCGGACGATTTACTTCTGCTTCTCTGCCCGAAGAGAGTACATGCCTTCTGTTTGCGGGACAAAACTTGGAGTAAGTCCAACGAGCATAAACCCTTTTACTTCTTGAAAAGTCCAAGTCTTAAGCCTGAATATACACGAGTACGATGTGAGCAGACTAGAGGCCGTGGAATTCCGAGAGAATGCATGGTCCCGACTCGTACTAAATGATCAGTACAAGGATGTCATTCGAGCCATGGTCAAGTCCCATCTCACCGGTAGGACTAAGTTCCAAGACTTGGTGGCTGGAAAAGGTGCCGGTCTAGTCGTACTCTTGCACGGTCCTCCAGGTATTGGAAAGACCTTGACAGCAGGTAAAGTGGCCCATTATCCATTATTGTACTCTGGAGGACTTGTTGCACTTACAAGCTTTTCATTGTCCCAGAATGTGCGGCTGAAGCATTCCAAAAGCCGCTGTATATGGTGACAGCTGGAGATGTCGGAACAGATCCGGAAAATCTTGAGAGGAAGCTCTCAAAATATTCGACTACGCTGTTTCTTGGAATGCTATTTTACTGTTGGATGAGGCGGACATTTTTCTACAGTACCGCGACCATGATAATTTACAGCGCAATGCTTTAGTCTCCAGTGAGTGCAAAATCAGCCTTCACAGCTTCTCTGTTGTTCAGCATTAAGATTGCTGAACGTACTGACTCTTGCAGAAGATAAGGGAGTCAAGCCAAATGCCAGCCATTTTAATACGGCAATCAGACTGGGTAATGCTTTTACACAATATATGAAACATCTCCGAAAGGTGGGGGAAGATGAGATTGCACAGATCAAGGGCGATCGGCTGGCAAATATGAGGGCCGTGTTAATGGATGGAAGTCAAAAACAGAAAGAGAATGACAGTTAAAGATTTATTCAATAGTTTATCTTTCATTTACCAGCACAATTATTAGCATTAATATCGGCTCTACATGCTAAAAGTAACTAGATGATAGCCTCGTATCCGCTCTGGGTAGTATAGCAGAGGCTCTCGCTTCCAAGTACTCGTATCTTCCACGTTTGGGCTGTGTCCACGTTCAAGAAGTATCCGCAGTCTGGTTATCTTCTTTGGAATGGCTTGACTGGAATTTATATCTGATGAGTATCTCTAAGCGGTCATCACTTGGAAAAGCTACTCCTCAAAGGCCCGCCACAATGAGATACGCCGAAAGCTTCAAGACAATTGTTTCCACAAAAGCAGATATACTTTTGTGCCGGGCCGATTTCTCGAAAGGTATTTAAACAGAATAGATAAAGAATAACCAGTGCAGATTTTTATTCTCGCGAATACTTTTCCCGATAATTCGAGTCATTTGGTGAGAAAAGTCACTCATGAGCATTTCTCCAGTTCTACCTGCGTATTCCGCAGCTACGATTGTCGACAAATATCGATGCACACATTATTCCCCATGCGACTGCCCTTCACTCCCCGAGCACGCGCAACAGGCTTTGCGAAGGGATGAATGGTCTCCGATATGGTTGCAACTGCCTATCAACGACGAAGACCCTAATAAACGGATAGCCAAGATGATGAAGA
The DNA here is from genome assembly GCA_000331835.2 of Trichoderma hamatum GD12. Lineage (NCBI taxonomy): Eukaryota > Fungi > Ascomycota > Sordariomycetes > Hypocreales > Hypocreaceae > Trichoderma > Trichoderma hamatum. Next base: position 3,323 of record ANCB02000383.1, on the reverse strand, counting down.
AGAAGCGCTGGTTATATATGATGAAGGATATTAAAAATGCTTTTACGCATTTCATATTCAATTCAAAACGTTCTCCCCAGAGACCACCCCCTATACGGTCGTTTAGATGGTTAATATCATGTCATTATGCTCCCGAAGGGTATCAAGATGTGCAAGCGCCATGGCGAATGCTTGTGCGCCTATACTGCCGTGACCTCCCTAAAGAGTTGAAAGACAAAAAGGACAGATGGTCGATGAAGTCGTGGCGAGACCAATCACCAATACTTTCGAGTGTAATACGCGATCGCGTAAAGACGGATAATGCTCCTCCTGAAATAACATGTGGGCGACAATACGTCTTCTCGCTCGTGTCCTCGGAATTAAATCAAGCTTTTGTCGGAGATTGGCTTGCTGTAGTCTACATTTGGGCTACAGATCGCACGTGGGTAGAAAAGACTGATGTAAGAGATTTGGTTTCCCTCAACAATCTCGTCGGGTAAGTGGTTGGACCTCATACGCGGCATCTTGATACATGTAATGCTAACACAACTTTCATGTTATTTTAGCATTCGTGCCTGGGAATGGGTTGATGCAGTTGACGCCCCTGTCAAGACTCCCTATTTATTTTACGAACTCAAACGAGAGTTGAATCGTGGGCTAAAGGATACAGTATTCGGTGGGCTGCCGTATACAAATTATGATACTATTCCAATCCACCCAGAAGACCCCCTGCCAGTCAGACTTGCTGGATTACGTCGTTTGATGAACACGGAAGGAAGAGAGTTGGCTTCTGCGTATTATGATTAATTTGGCATGCTTGAGATTGGTGTAGAGGAAGGGCTATATTAGATCAAGCGATGCACCGGAGCAATACATCTCAGGCGTGGAAGTTGTCTCTCATGTATGGCAATCTGTAAATGGAACCAAATCCAATTTCCTCGTCTTGACAAAGACGCGACAAGGTCTATTTCTAAAAACCAGTCAACAGCCAAAAATTTGGATCTTAGATTGAACATTAACACCAACACTAGCAGAATAGGGATTCCCCATGGATAATGCATTGGATGGTGCATTCAAGTGGGTTCATGGCTATTTGTATTAGATTGTATATGTTTGTCAGCTGAATTCTTGATCGCCAGAGCAAATATGGCAACTTTGAACGAGTCAAGATCCCAGCCCATTACACCCATGTCGAGTTTAAATTCTCGTGCAGACTGAGTAAGCATCCATGACAATTGGATTAGCTTCTTGTAGCCTAAAATTAAACTCAAAGGAGATTGAGGGCAGTTGTAGAGACAATGAGCGTAGCCGTAACATGCCCAATCGAAGAACGGGTCGGTAAAATCCTGGTCCAAGTAAGACCTTCCCATTCCTTCCTTGAGAGATATTCCCCAAATTCCTTTTCCCCGGCACTAAATGAGATGCGTTTCTCAATATCGGGCAGTGTAATATCGCCACCATATTCGCTTGGTAGAGAGCGTTTTACGCCGGCACTGACACAGGCATCAACTACCATCTTTTGATCCGCAACTTTTGTCCGAGGAATGCAGGAAACCACTGCGTCTTGTCCTTCAAGAATTGAACCAAGAGCATCTTCCGAGTAGTCGGGAAGGACTACAAGAGGGGGTTTAGACACCTAGAATACCTACTTGGCCCCAAGGGATACAAGGCTTTTAGAAACTCGTTGAGGATACAAACCCATATGGCCCACCCCCCAACCGCACTAGATTGACACCTATCTAACAGGCTGAAACCCCCCTTTTTCCTTTGCCTAGATGACACGTAGCGAACGCAGGGTACATGTTGCGTGCTTTTGCTGTGATGATAAAGCCAGCAAAGTTTGTACTCTAGTCACCCTAACAAATTAGTGAAGGGTGTTTTTAGACCCAGCTTTCCCGTATAGGCGTGCGGGTACAGAGTATTATTCCATGATCACTCCTGGGATATATGTCCAATCGTCCTCCTTGATCCATTCATTGAATTGTAACTCAATTTATGAGGAGATTGCACTCTTTTCTTCGCCGAGGCCATATTTTCTGGGAATCCAACATGGGGCTCAGAAGGATGGATTGATTACATTAATCATAACGGAAGAAACCATGTCATATCCTAATAGCCATTATACTGTTGGCTGGATATGCGCACCAAGTACAGAGTACGTTGCTGCCCAAGCTTTCCTGGATGAAAGGCACGGTGCACCTGCAGGTGTGTTGCAATCCACGACAACAACAATTACACACTGGGCGGGATCGGAGAGCATAAGGTCATTATCGCCATCCTACCTGACGGAGAATACGGCCTAGCATCTGGAGCAAATGTTGCAAAGGACTTACTGCATAGCTCTCCAAATGTAAGAATCGGTCTAATGGTTGGCATTGGCGGCGGTGCGCCAAGTCAGACTCAAGACATCCGTTTAGGTGATGTTGTTGTTAGCGCTCCTCGCAATGGAACAGGAGGCATTTTCCAATACGATTACGGCAAGACAATGCAGAATAAAAGCTTCCAAGCAACCGCATTCTTAAGTCAGCCACCAGCAGTCTTACGAGCCGCAATAGGCGGGCTTAAGGCTCAGCACGAGAGCCATGGGCATCAATATGAAGCTACAATTAACAATATTCTCAAGAATCAGCCAAAGACTGAAAAAGAGATATAGTCGACCAGCTCAGTCGAACGATAGATTCTACTAAAGGGACCTCGTTCACCCTATGGATACTAGAGATAGCGGCGAGGATATCTGCGACGCCCCAGCCTCCCTAATACCCAAAGCACATTGGCGCCTTTGGGTATTGCGACATCATGAGCGTGAATCTGCAGATCATCAAAATAAACTGAGTGTGCCTTAACATGGCAACTGCGCGTCATAAATGTGGTTAGCAAAAAAAGAATGAAAGGCACGTTGGGAGCAGCAGTGGATTAGGCAGCAACACAAGATAGTAAGGGAAAGTAATACTCAACCGTTGAAGGATGATAAAAACCAGTGAGCAGCCAAAAATTTGGATCTTGGACTGAACATCAATATCAACACAAATAGCAGCACCAGCATTCTCAGCATCAGCACCAACATCAACATAATGAGGTAAGTTATTCTATACTTATGTCTTCAACTTTACTACATTGTTACTTCCCTATTTCTATTGTATTCGCAAATATTTTTTTCCATCCCTATGTCTACATGTAGTTTATTCCTGTTCCTACTTATTCCCGTCCTCTTTATTTTTATTCCCATCCTCTTTATTTTTATTCCTGTCCTTTCTTTTACTTATATCTATCTCCTCTTTCTTCTTATTTTATTTCCATTCTATTCTTATTTTTCTTTCTCTTATTACTATTTTATTATTATAAAA
>ANCB02000382.1:0-40671 GCA_000331835.2 Trichoderma hamatum GD12 | reverse complement strand
CCCCCTCCACTAGTTGCAAATATACGAGTAGCAAACCAAAATGTTGCTAAAACTGCAAGCCGAGCTAAAGCTGTTGCAGTCCTTGATGCTATTGTCTCCAGGATAGCATGTGCCCTGTACAGAGCCGTCTCCGCCAGCAATATAGAACAGCCAAGAGCCGTCGCCCTGGAGATAAAAGTTCATGTTGCCCACGCCGCACATGCCATCAAGCTCAAAGTAGTCCGATCCCGTGGAGTGAATGCCAACTGTTGGCGTCTGTCCACTAATGACATGGCCGGCGCGGTCACCGTTCTGCAAGCAGTCGCAGTTATAGTAGTTGGATGGGCACGCCATTGTGAAGTCTGAGATGGAGCCGCCAAATCCAGGGGCAATGGAGCATGGACCAGTCAGAATATGAAAGTCGGCCGCGACAGAGCTAGCAAGGCCCAAAATGGCGAGGAATTGAGTGGCTGAGATCTTCATTTTGTTTCAAGTATATCGGATATCAGAAGAAATAAAATGAACTCTGAATAGATGAGGTGTTGACGATGCCGGCTGCTTTCTTCTCTTTTGTTGTCTACAAAGAGGGCAGAGACCTCCTTTTATATTTCTTTCAATCGAAGCCAAGACCAAGATATCAAAAATATATTTGTAACTCGTTGCTATTTACAATACATAGGTGATTCACTTAGGTCGATCCATTTTACCTTCTTATTATGGAAGTTAGAGGGTCAGACGGGTCGTCGGCTCAGCCAAGAAGTTTGACGCACCTTGACGGACACTGAGGTTCCGCTAGACTACCTGGGACAAAAGAGGGCCAAAGCTCAATTGTAGTAGTTTAGGCTAGGATATGGGAATGTTGATCCCCCAAGCTTTTCGTCCATATACGCATACATGCATGATTTGGATTCCCTGTACCCTGGTAATTGGTGGAAAGAAAACACCGCCCCAAATTATATATGATGCGCGGTGTTTTCCTCTTCACCCTTGTCCTAGTAGTATTACTATTTCGTACTACAGTCTCACCACAGTTACCATAGTGGCCTATGCCAAGCATGTCGATCTTCCCAAAGCCGTAAAAGCATAAATATGCTAACATGGTATGGTACGCGTATTCTAGGTTATGGTAAGTAATCAGCTGAGCAGACGTGGAGATGCAGTGACAACACATCCAGTTTGGATCTTAGTCCTACCATGGTCAGGTAGGATATGCTTCATGTAGAAGAGTGGATCAATCTTGGCGAAGCAAGTTCATTGAGACACATGAAAGTTGTACAGAGATATGGCATTACTGATTCATTTTTCACCAGTGGATATAAATTAACACAAAGCAATATTTCAAATAGAAAACTCAAAACGTAGAGAATAGAATAATGTACTGAGAACTTGCCATATGAGCCAACGAAATTAGATCATTATAATTCCATGTATAGCTAAGCTAGTTTAACTTTTTCTTAAATAAAAATGGCGATAAATATACTGGTAGTTAATCGTTATAGTCAAATGATTTCATTAGCTCGTTTTGACCTCAGGTGTATTCAAGGAATATGGAACGATTCTTATGTACGGAGACACCCCTCGTATATACGATTCGAGCGAAATATACTATCGGGGAGTATACGCCGAATAAACGTAGTCCAAATGAGCATATCCTGAATGAGGACATACTCCGCATATCCGGATGGGTTACACAAAAGCATAAGCCTACGGTCAAGTTGGGAGGCTGGCATATGTACCGTTTTCTGGAAGCAGAAGCGAAGAGCAAAACGACATGGGTCAATTCAGGAGCTATACAGATAGTACCCCATTATGTCGTCATCATACACTTCAACATCCATAAGCCCGAAAATAAGACCCAGTTAACTCAGTATTAGGAAATATGCCATCCTTGCTACTAGGATCATTACAAGTAAAAAGCCGATGCTTGCCTATCGAGTGCAAGGGGTATTCGAAAAATCAGCTGACATCAAAACGGAAGGTCGCTCTTTAAAACTTCGCGCCAATGAAGACGAAAAGGGAATTTGCAAAACTGTCTCATCTACCAATAAGAGTCACTTGATATTTTTCTTTGTGCTGCGAAGTCTGAACTCCGGCGCATTTGGGGAAGATCTGTTGCGCAATTTACATATACTACATTGGATTTCCAGCATTGGAACCTTTGGAATTTACTAGTGCCAGTTGTTAAGCATACATGTATGTTGAACCGATGACAGTGCACAGCTCTCTATGAGAACTATTTCCAAATGACCCCGTTATTGCTGAACCTTTTCAAATTTAGCAAGACATATCCGTGTAAATTTATACCCCTAATGTTCCTCATACGCTTATGCCTCCACTCATGGAATCATTTGCCTAGCGTACCAGCCAAGAATATTGCCAAGCTCCCGTTCTGTATATAGTTTGTTGGAGAGTTGAAAACTGCACCTATTTTAAACCTCTTTTTTACTCAATACTGTGTGCTATTGGCTATTTCGAATATTAATCATTCGTTAGAAAGCCTAGCGGATGGATATTGTTACGTAACTGCGCATGCCTATGGCTATCGTTTGCCGATAATACCTCCGTAACTCCCCGGGTGTTTATTATTGGCGTGTGGCTTATCAACATAATCGACCAACCGGCATAATAATGTTACATCTGTTACTACTATTTCATTGATGGCTCAAGGGCACTTTGAAGTGACCAATCATGTGGTAACAATAGTGAGATGCATAAGAAAATCATGCGATTAGCTACATTGTATGCATGCATCTTATTATAAAATAGATATCAAGTGACAAAAAAGTGTTTATGTATAATTTCCAGTAGTTTTCAATACATACTAATATTAAACGTAATGTCAATTATAGGTGAGTGTATGTGTTGGGCATTTTCCCTTGTAAGGGATATGCATCGAATTGATTAAACCTTCAGAAGTTGTCTGTTCATGCATATCAGCAGGGTTATATTAAGAGTTATTACTCCTGGGGTAATCCTTCTGGACATCATAGCGGAGCATCAATAATAACGTGGATCTGAAGTGTGCAGGAAGGACACGCTTGGCTTTACCGAAATTGAAGAAATAGGCTTGGCAAGTTGATACTTTTCGCCAACTGATCACTCAACTGAGTTAACATTTCCCCATTTTTTATTTCCAAAATCCTGCATTGCTCATTACGGCCTCTACGCTGATTCTTGCTTTATACAATATGTTCATATCAATGATCAAGATAGCTTTAGGTATAAATTTCTTCATCGTTGCCATCCATGCCTTCAAAACCACCCCAGGACTAATTCATCCACTTAAAGGTGCTTAGCAAAGAAATCGGCGGCCTGCTTGTAACCACGCTCAAACTCCTTGACGTTCTCATCATTCTTCAGGTCAGATCTGGCGCCCATCCAGCCGTGATGCATAGTCTCATAGGTGGTGACCTCGATCTTGTCACCCATGATTTCCTTGTACAAGGCAACCTTATCGGCGGGCTCGCCATTGGAAGCAAGCAGGATGTGAGGAACCGTCTGGACCTTGGCATCGGCCTCATCAAGCATACTATTCGAGTTGACCTTGGTTAGCAACGAGGAGGGAGAGTTGCGTTCTTGTAAGAGATGATGAAAACTCACCCAGGATGAGCGGTTCCGCTGGCTTCGAATCGTCGGCCAACGCCCTCGTTACCGGCTCCGCAACACAAAACGGCCAGCTTGCCACCCCAGCAGAGGCCGAAAAGTCCCCAGTGGCCCTCGATGGCAGGGTACTTCTCGGTCAGCTCCTTGCGGAGAGCCAAAATCTTGGCAATGTTGGCCTCGGGGTTAGCCTCGGTGGCGAAGAATTCGTGAACCTTCTTGGTCTTCTCCTCCGTGTCATTGGGGATGACGCTGATGTCCAGACCGCTGCCATCGAACAGGTCAGGAACCAGGACCAGGGCTCCGCTCTGAGCAGACAGACGGTCAGCGCCCTGGATAGTCTGAGGCCAGATGCCAAAGATGTCGTAAATGTCGACAATTCCCTTGGTAGCCTCCTCAGGTCCTACAATGTCTATGGTGTGATGTATCAGGAAGGCTGTTGATATGTCTCTGGCGTCTCATCAAAGGAAGCTCCTCTTACAGGTGTTGATACCGGCAATCTTCTCATATTTGCCCTTGGGGGTGTAGTCGGCGGTGACCGGAGCCAACTTGCAGCAAGCCTCGCTAGCCATGTCTAATATGAGATATAGGATGAAGGATAGAGAAAGATGGTATAGTTGTATATGAAAGGCCCTGAAGCTTGATGAGATGCATTGCAGACTCCATCTTGGCCGCCTATATATACATCTAGAACTCTTTTTCCTCAAGTGGGGCTTACACGGACAAGTCTCACACTCGGAAACGAGTAGCGCTGCTTCGTGGTCCCAAAAGGAGATCTTCAACGAGAATCGAGGCCTCGGATTGGCGGTTCAAGGGCTCCATAGCGAGAGCGTTGATATTCGCCGAAGATTTGAGCGCGTCGGTGCCGAGCCGGCAAAACCGAGTGAGTGGTGCAAGCGGAGCAGGGCAATTAATGTCCGGGAGGGGCTCGACGGTAACGAGTCGTGTAACTTGTAGAGGCGGTTTGCAAGTTGCCGATGTGGTTTTGAAACAAGTCATGATGGAGTTTATGGTGTTTCTCAAAGTCTTGATCTAGTGGTTTGGCACCCAACAGCACAGCATTTTGTCGTTGGCCGTCTTTCAGGTACCGACCAACCGAACAGTACTAGCCAATCACCACAGGGGCATATTTTCTTGCAGGGCGGGTGTTTGGTCTTTTTTCTCACCCCGCTTTTAGCGTGGATCTGAACCAGCAAAGTGAAAGCTAAAGCAGCCCTCGATAACATGGGTTGATTCTCATGCCTGTTTTATCAGCGCACAGTCGACGGACTGTTGTATCGGCCGTAGTCCGTAGAAAGAGAGGAATTAGAGCTGTAGACTATCGTGGGCCCTTAATTCCGTGTTAACTCCGTATAGGACTCTCTGCCGACAGTCGGCGGCTACCAGATACTAACGTATAGAAGCCTGGTTTGTATCGGTTTAAGTGGTTACAAGAAGGGAATGAGTGCCCTTGTGAATTCTATGCTCTTTTGTGTTGATTGCTTAAAGATCATGTTGCCTCACTCTTGTGATTCCGTAATGAAATTGTAAAAATTTGGGAAGTTCTTGTTGCTCATATACGGTCTCATCTTCTAAGTAGGGAGAGGTTTTATTATAGCTAGTACATCACACACTGTCACCTCCCTTACGTCATTCACTGCTACCGTTGATGAGCTCATATTCGCATCTACAAGTAATAGCTTTTTAATCCTACATCTCAGTTCATATCATCTGAAATGCAACCTCTCATTCGCTTTACTGTGCCCCAAAAACATGTCAGACCAATCCTGGGAAACTAAACCGCCGTACCAAAAGCCCGACCAAACCTTTGATAAGGTGCTGCAAGCCGGCTGTCACTGCGGCCAAGTAAAATATTGGCTTCGAAAAGATAGCCCTCTTGCCTCCAAGTATTGTCATTGTGATGACTGCAAAGTTATTCACGGTATATTACCCTCTCTTCTAGTCCCTATTCCTTTCACTCTTCTACTAGTCTGTTTTCTATGTTCCGTCATGTATATGAATGCGACTATCAACTCACACGAAGCCAAGGTGCCCCTTTCCAATGGGCCGCAATATTCCAAAAGGCAGACATGGCATTTGAAAACGGTGTCGAAAACCTACGCTTTTACAATTCCGGTTCCAAGTCGTTAGAACACGAGTTACCCTGCAAAGTAAGCTGCTCCCAATGCGGGACACTTATCCTAGATGAAGGGCGAAACATGGTATTGCTATTTCCAACACTTCTGTCATTCAGAGATGTAGCTCAGAGAAAGAATTTTGAGGTCGAGTATGTAGCTCTGGATTTGCTTTTGAGGGACCTATATCTGACTCCACATGTAGATGCCATATCTTCTATCCTCACAGAGTTGTCGACATACTGGATGGCAAGCCGAAATGGTCAGGGCTGGATGGCAAGAGCGATCTAGTAGACGAAACCTAACTCTTCTTGGTCGATAAATGTAACGCAGTAGCTCATGGTCTTCAACAAGATAGATTGCTTCATGTTCCTCCATGGGATCTGGTTCAAACAAAACCATCCATATTTGATCGCGAAAGTCCGGGACCTCGTAATCCGGCTCTCTCATAAAAGACAAGAATAGCCTTTGAGTGCGATTCGAGAGCTTGCTTCTTGAAAATTCTTCTATTCCCATTTCTCATGCATGGATAATATGTACACTTCGTTTTCTCGTCCTCCCAGCAGCATCTTAGTTGCTCCGCGCACCCCCTTTTGACTCCCGCAGCTCGTTCATCTTGGCGACTCGCTTCTTGAACTCGACGTACTGGCACTTCTCGTAGCTGTGTCGCTCGTCCTAACGCCCCCGGCCGGGATAAATTAGCAATCTTGATCCATCGATCCTGGAGCTTCCTGCTCCCTCTCCGCGCATCTCCCGCAGCTTCCAGCTGGACAAAACGTACCGTGCACTTCCACGGAGCATACCAGGTCTCTCGTCGGCACTTGTTGAGGGGGATCAGAAGGTGGGCGCAGCTATCTCTGTAGGCGAGTGGGAGTTTAGCATCGCGCATCTCCTCGCGGGTCGCCTCTGCAGTCAAAGTTAGCGGCTATCGATCGCTTTTGGGGAGTTTCGGAAAGGATAAAAAGGCGCCTGCACTTACGCCGCACATCTGTAGCCGCGTCGGAAGCCATTCTTGCGGTTCAATTGGCCTTCGATGATATCGTGGGATGAGGTTATACTGATGCCGCAAGGTCCTGTTCGGGTGAAGGCCGGCCGCTAGCCGTGGCTGGTTTCGGCCTTGGAATTTAGGCGCCAATTTGGGGACGCTTGTGAGCAAGTACCAAGTACCGGTTTACTGCCTTTGATGACGAAGTTCACAACCGCCATCGGGCAGCAATCGAGCTTTGCTTGTTTTCTAATTTTTTCTTCACAGAAAATCCCATGAGGAAGTTTATCCATCATCTTCAGCACTAGCTGACTGAGTTACTTCACTTACCATACAATTATGCATGGAGATATCTTCTATATGGACACCCGATCCAATGGGTCTAACACAGATAAGCAGCACTTCAAACAAGACATCGTGAACCAAACCATGTCAACACGACAAAAGCAATCCTGAAACATGACATTGCCCAGCGATGAGTAACTTTCCCAGCCTTACCACAGACAGCTTCACCCTCAAATCCCAATCGCGCTCCGCGACAAATTCCCAAACGCGCATCCCGCGTCCACCGCGCACCAAATTAGGTCGTCTTACAGCACATGATTGGCTCACAGCTGCCCGCTACTGCACCGTGAATCTCATTGCTGCCCAAAGACTCACTTGATTCACGGCACAGTAAATGGCCACCACTCAACTGGGATCAGAAGCGTTCAAGCATGCGTCATCTGCTTATAGTTCATGCAGGTTGGGTGCTTTCGCGACGCGGCCACGCCAGATGCTGGCCAGTAGATGGGCTCGTTGTCTCTGCAGCGGGCGCGTTTGCCGTGAACAATAGTTGGGAGGTTGGGCCGAGATGCGTCGTGGGTTCAAGGTATATAATTATAGAGAATTCAATCTTCAAATGTGTCTTTTCTCTCGTTTGTCAAAGCCATTTCTGTACAACTCTCTTTTTGACTATATTTGATCTTACTCGCAGCTTTTTGTCCACTTGCTTCTCTCATTTTAATCTGCACCAGCCCATAAACGATTCGCTCATTCATCTAATCATTCGCTTCATCATATTTGTATTATCACTACGCCATTCTTTCATTTCAGCAACATACTGTTTTCGACATCATTAACATATCTAATAATACCAACACTCAATACCTCGCAACCATGACTTCTCAACCTGACGATATCATCGCCTGGCTCGTCCCAACGACACATCATTCTTGGGCCGACAAATCTACTCACATGCCCGAGAACGCCTCTCGCATCACCTCAACAACTTCAAACTCATATCTCTCATCTCGCCTGTCCAACCTCACTAACAACAGCTCGGAGAGAGCCATCCAACTTACCTTCTCACAACCACCCAAACGACCAGGCAGCTTTATCCTCGGCACGGACCCGAGGACCTGCGACGTCATTCTACCACCAATGGAGGGTATATCGAAACAACACTGCGCAATAAGCTTTGATGCGCAATCAAGAGTCGTACTCTGCGATTTCTCAGAAAAAGGAACGCAAGTATGGTATGACTGGGAAAGCAACGGCGACAGGACGGACTGCTCATGGATTTTGAGCAGCGGGTGCTCTGGAGAGTTCCCAAGCATGGTGCAGCGCATCACTGTTGATATCCAAGGGGTTCGATTCCAAGTTGTCGTAAATGATCGTTCTGAGGACTGGAATACTTTCAGAGAACAAGTCGATCACTTTTGTGAGCAACCCAGCTGGGAAGATGCCACTTACTGGGCTGATTCCTCACTGTTACTACTATCAGAAATGTCCCCCTTTCAGCATATTTTTGTGAAAAACACAACAAATGAGCCTATGGAAGAGCTATATCTTTGGAACTTGGAACGACCATGGGAACCTATGGTAAAGGCTTCGGCATAAAATAGACATTAAGAATGAACATAGATTGTTCATCCCTTAAGAAATGACTAGCATAAAGCCTGATATTTAGCAATGGAATAATTTTTTCTTCCTATTAATTCTCAAATCATGATCGCTCAATAATATTGTGACAAGCCCCCATCTAAGGAGGGTATCATAGCAAACTCCAAAAGCATGCCCCCGTTACCTAGTTTACCTCCTCTACAACCACTCCATGTTTCAGCCCATAATTTTCACAAGTTGCCCCTTACTCCTCAGCCGCCACCGGCTCTGCCACCGCTTCCTCAGCCGGCCGCTCCGCCTCGTCCATAAACCGTGTCATGGCAAACTCTGGCGCTCTTCTTCGGTGGGCGTTGCGGCCCTTATTTCCTTTCCTCAGGGCAGCTGTGGCAGCTTCCTCTCTTACAAGTGCCTTCTCAGCCTCCTTATCCAACATGGTACCCTCCAGACTGAGGTAGCTCGTCTCGCCGCTGACGCCGACATCAAAGTTGCGAATGCGGAAGCGAATCTTGCCCTTGACTTTGTTTCCGCTTCCATCAACCCAGAAACCGGTGCTGTGAATCTGGCGCACAACTCCATGGTCATCGGCGGTAATGACTGATGCAGTCTCTTCCATGCCGTAAGCCTCAGGGTCCTCGTTAGAGACCCATTTCCAGGCAGATGGCAGGCGTCGAGCTTCAATCGATGCGTTGAATTGGCCAAAGCAAACGACACCAATGTGGCCTTCTGTCTGAAGGTTGATGCTGCCTTCCATCCACGCGCCGCGGCTGGGAACAAACAGCTCGACCTCGGCGGTAATCCAGCCGAAACCGACGGCGAACTCGTTGACAGATTTCAGGATGGTCGGGTCATCGTCTGAAGTTGCGGCACCTGTGCGTCCCGGGTTCTCGCCGAGCGCAACATTCTTGTAATTAATCAGGACGCCACGCAGGGACGGAACGTATTTGTTCTTGAGATGCTGTAGGTGCTGGTACTCGCTGCTCGTTACTGGCTGTGACCAGCCGGTGGGGTATATGGGTTCGTAGAGAGAAACTGTCTGGCTATAGAATGGGAACTGTGGGTTGGCGGGGATGTCGGGAGGCTGGTAGATTCCAGAAGATGTCTGTTGCGCAGAGGCCTTGTCGATATCCATGGCGCTTGCATCAGCATCATCGGCATCGGCAGCTGAAGGCTTCTCGGCTTCCTCATCGTCTTCGTCGGCGTGCTTCTTGGACTTTTTCTTCTTCTTCTTCTTCTCTCCGCTGGCATCCTCGGCATCGTTCTCCTCTTCCTTGATCTTTTTCTTATTCTCCTTCTTCTTCTTCTTTTGCGCTAACTCATCATCGCCAATTGCTAATTGTGAAGCCTCCGGTTCGTTTTCCTCGACGGATGCGCTCTTCGATTTCTTGTGCTTGCGGGTGCTGTCGGTAATTGCTTCTTCGTCTCTGTCGCGCTTCTTTTCCGACTTGGAGGCCTTGTCCTTCTTATGTTTCTTTTCCGACTTTGGAGTTGCCGGCTCGGGCGACGCAATTGAGGCGGACATTTTGTCGCAAACCACGCCTTTCTACTAAAACTCGCTGTGGATTGAATGAAGCTTTGCTTTGCTAGGGAAATTTTTTTTTCTTGGGCGCACTGCAGCGGCTTATCTTATCGATTATCGCACTGATGGCGGGGCGATTGATAGCTGTGGCCTGCATTCGCACTCGAGAATCCCTGGAACAATCTCGCAGGTCTCATCCTTTCTAGCTTTTCAATATATTCAAGTAACTGACAATGATTCCAACTAGTTGATTGCTCTTGCAATTGTTTCTTCTTTGTACAATTTAGAGGAGCACAATGGCTTGGGGCGATATACAAGCACCTCTTTTGTGAATCTGCACACCATTTTGCACTAGTGCTGGCAGAACATGGTGATGCTTAATTTAGGCTTCTGCAGCCACAGTTTTTCAAGACTGAAGATGCTCCAACATCTGGAAATTCGGCTCGGATCCGACACTTTTCCCGGATGATTCTTTTTCCCCTAAATTATCGCATATTTGACTATATTCGGCCAGCTCGAGACCCCACAAGGCCTTCAAACCAGACTGCGTCTTCTATTTTTACAGCCGAAAACTTTTGTCGTTCGGAATGGCCTTGGGGTGCATGCATAATAACACGCAGACTTCGGCCAACTATCACTTCGTAGTTTTTATATGTCGATATTTAGCTTCATGTGGGAATTACAAGTGCCCATCATATAGCAGCTCAAGTTCCTGTTCACTAATGGGCGGGGTCTGTAGTTGCTCGGATCACAGAGTCTATCCGACGGATATCGAGACAGAATCCACTTCAAAAAACCAGCTCAATAAAGGGGGCTTTTTGACCAAGAAATAAAAAATTGAGCCACCATAAAATGTCACTGGATGGACTGATATCGTTCCTCATGGATCCCCTCAAAGTTCTATTTCTCGAGTCAGCTGTTAGTTGGGGAGACCGCCCTGAGCCAGTTCCACCCGTCATGTTCGTACCATGCGGCCGTCCGTGATTAAAGAGCTGCCATGTTGACTAATTGCCCGAGCAATTTTCCCAAGAGACCCTCTATGAAAATGATGACCTGCAAAAAGAATATGTCTAATTGCTTATCCCAAGCATTTAGATATATGCCAATTTACAATACCAAGAGCTGTTATTCTCCTTGGATCGTGTGCTCTCATATATCAAGGCCATTCAACAAGTCGACGGCATCAAGGGCAGTCTTCCACGGCTACTCAAATTTTCTGCTGCTAGTCAGCGCTTGTCATGCATATCCCTTGTTGACCGATCTTGGCATTGTCGGCATACAACCACCTCTCGGCTTTCTTCCACGGTTGGCCCCATCAAGCTTGAGAACTAACGCGATGGCCATACCAACACGACCGGCGAAGAGTCCGAATGCGCTCTAATGTATGGAGTAAGTGAGCAAAAATTGGCGGCCATGTGGCGCCTGATCCACCATCGTCGTCAGTGGTGTTTTTATCAATCAGCACCATAATTTATCAATCAGATAAGATCCCCACTTGTATGCATTTCCTTAAAGGCTCCGATCCTCGCCCGCGATGTCGCTCAACCGTCTGGCTGCTTTCCTGCCTCCAGTCAACTGCCTCCATTCGGTCTCGCCAGTTTCTCTTCTGTGTGGGTGAGATAATACCACACATCATGGCAGACGAAGAAAAGAATCCCGCCGTCGTCGGCGTGTCGGCTGGTGACGAGTCGGACACCCTATCCGAGCGGCAGCGAAGCACCAGCATCCCATGGAGTATGAAGATTCTCTCTGTTGTACTCGTCAGTCTGGTTGGATTTGGCTCTCACTGGAGCAGCGGAGTGACGGGAGCTATGAAAAGCACTTTGAAAAAGGTTGGTTCTGATGAGCATTTTTTATCGTTGGTGCTGATGCTAACAAACCTATAGGAGCTGCACATCAATAACGCTCAATACGCAACGCTGGATGCAAGCGAAAACTTCATCAAGACAGCTCTAATCCTCGTCAGTGGCGTCGTTACAGACCGAATTGGTGGTGCAAGTACGTAGCATAGTAATCTCTGTTTCCTTCACTCGGGCTTCATTTTCTAACTCTCCAATCTTCAGGAGCAATGCTTTGGGGCAACGCTGTGTACAGCATTGGAGCAATTCTCATCGCAGCAGCCACCCAGGTCCGCAGTTTTAAATTCATGATAGTCGGCAGCGTTATTCAAGCCCTCGGAGACGTCGCCACGCAGTGCGCCCAGTACAAGGTTTTCTCGTCTTGGTTCGCCCCCTCGAATGGATTCGCTTCCACGCTTGGTTTCGAGCTGGGCCTTGGCAAGATTGGAAGCTTTGTCGGTCAGGCATCCGCCAACGTTATTGCAAAGAGAACAGGCAACTTCAGCTGGGTATACTGGTGTGCAGTTTTCATTAACCTCTTCACCAACGTGGTAACTGGAGTCTTCTACGTTTTCACAAATTACTGTGAGCGACGCTATGCCGGCACCAATGATCCGGCAACTGGCGAAAGATTGACTGAGAAGAACAAAAAGTTCGAATTCACCAAAATGCTGAGATTGCCTTGGCCTTTTTGGCTTGTGGCATTATTTTCGCTTTTCCAGACTTCTGTTGCCAGTGTTTTCTCCTCCAACGCCACCGAATTCGCTCAGAAACGGTTCAATATCTCAGCAGTCACTGCGGGCTGGTATTCAGCCATGTCACAGTATCTCGGCTTCTTCTTGGTCCCGATCTTGGGTGTCTTCATTGATATACTTGGTCAGCGGAACACCATTATGTTGGTTTGCGGTCTCGGTATGCTACTTTCCATGTGCCTTGCCGCTTTTGGCCCTTCGGTGGGAGGGACCGCAGCCAGTTTCGGCATTTACGCGTTTGCAGCATCTCTTGGCCCTACAGTCATTATCGACAGCATCCGAACAAGCATGTGGTACCAGGAAGTATTTGGATCCGGCTATGCTATCAAGATTGCCATCAACAACAGTATGACCATTATTATCGGCATCGTCGCGGGTGTTATCCAAGATCATGACAATGATAGTTACAACCGGGTTATTATTCTCTATGTCGTGCTCGCAGCAGGCGCTGTTGTGGTGGGCATGATCATGGTTGGAATTAGTTTTGTCAGTCCCACCATGGACAGGTTGCAATGGACACGCAAACAAAGAATCATGAGAGGCGAAAAGATTAACGCTCTCAAAGAAGAGTTTGAAGAAGGCAAAAATCGAGAGCGGCACAAGAATTTTAGCTTGTCTTGCTTTGTCGCTATGATAATCCTATTATTAGGAGCCTGGGCAACATACTTCTGGGGAGTGGCTACAGGAAACAATGATTAAACCACGAATAATGAATTTTTAACGAATGAAGAAAAAAGCAAGAATACTAGATAGAAGTTTTAATAGTCCTACTTTTACACTAAATAATAACTAGATTCCCACCTTAGTACTTCTTAAGAGTATCACTTCGCTTTTATATCATCTCATAATCTGATGAGTTCCATATCTATTAATATTATGTTATTTAGCTTCAATCTAGTATGCTTCTATATATTCAACTACCATTTCAAACCCGAGCAATTGGCTATTCTATCTATTTATATCATCAAAACTATGCGTCTCTCCGCGATAGCTTCAATGGCCACACAAACTTGAACTCAAAGGGCAAATATTCCTTATTTGAAGGAGGCGATTAGTATTCATCACAACTTACTTCTTTTGTGCTTTAGACTGCTTCCTCCAACCAGCGGCAAATTTCCACTGGATAGCCGGGCCCAGTAGAGCGACAAACTGAACAATTACGCAGATTGTAAATGCCAGTCCGACGCCAATGCCATTTACCATCGGCATGACTATACTCGTACCACCAGCAGCAAAGAGACATCTGGCAAGATTCAAGCTGGCACTAGCAGCGGCGCTCCGATCTGAAAAGATATCGACAAGATATGTCATGATAATAGATTGAGTTGAGACGGCAGTCCAGCCTGTGATAAAAGTAGAGACGATCGGGACAGCAATGTGCACACGATGGGGGTATTGAATCGTCCAGCCGAATAGGAGGATAGACAAACACTGAATGATAGAGAAGACAGGAACCAGACGAAGGCGAGCTTTCTCAATAGGAAAATCATCTTCGGTTTTGGAGATAGAGTGTGTAGTCTCACTGCCGTTTTCAATGTCACCTTGAGCTATTTGAGCATCATAGGCAGCTTTAACCTTTTTATAATCCATGTCGAGAATTTTGCCAGTGATGAGCGTTCCAATCATAGAGCCCACTCCGTTTGCAATAAATGTCAATCCGATTTGTGTCTCCTTCAAGCCGTAATGTTCTTTGAAGAGACTTGACATAGCTGTGATGCTCATCTGCCAAACAGCGTAGTAGATTGAGAGGAAAATTATAATAGGAGTGGCATGTTTGCTGATGAGGATGCGGAACGGTCCGAAAATATCGATGCGCTTTTTTGCGTCGGGTGCTGCCGCTGATGATTCTCGATTCCATTCAATCTTTGAAAGTTTCTGGTACATATTAAGAGGATATCTCCCTATTAGAGATGAGGGAGTTCGGCTACCATTCGCGACAATGGAGCGTAGTGTTTCCGGGAGAAGCACAATGAGAACAAGGAGAAAACCGCCACCATAGGCTGTTAGAAACCAGAATATAGCTCTCCATCCTAAAGATCCAGCAATGGCACCTCCAATCACAGGGCCGATGGCAACAGGAACGAGTAAGCCAGCCTGGAAGATACCCATAAGGCTTCCACGATTCGCGCGAGTAGTGACATCTCCAATTACGCCCGACCCAATAGCAATTGTACTCGCGCTACCAGTGCTCTGAAGGCATCGTAGGACGATCAATGTGGCATAGTTTTTTGTGTTCGCAAGGCCAATGCATGCCCCTATAAAGACAAGAAATGTGCAACAATATGCGACTCGACGACCCTTGACATCGGATACGGGGCCCCATAGACTTGGGGCGATTCCTTGGAATATCAGATAAGAAGTTACGGTGAGATTGACGAGTTCAACAGAAACATTGAGGTCGTTGGCGATGGTTGGTAGCGCGGGAAAGTATATGTTGGATGCGAATCCGGAGACTGCAGTTTAGAAGTTACTATTAGTAAGGCGAAATTAATCGCTACGATCTCTAGGAGAATTTGGAATTACTTACATGTGGCAGCTGTGGAGACGATTACTACAATTAATGCCCTTTGCCGACTATCGAATATACTATAAGGCTCGGTTGCGTCTGTAGCTGGTGGTGGTGTTTCTGGTGTGGGTGAGACTCCTTCGGGATCTTGGTTGTCCTTCGGTACTGATGACATTTTGGCTTTGACTTTATATTTTTCTGATCTTTGAAAGCGAGGCTTACAATTTACGATTTAGTCTAGATGTTAAAGGATTCGATGATTCTATATATCTTTTACAAGGGGCGAATCTCAAGACAGATCTCGGAGCTGAGAACCGATATACCGGAGTTGATGACGGAGTTGACGGAGTTGAGAAAAATCTATTTATAGGGGTATCCAGCCACGATCCACTCTGCGTCCTTTATTGAAACGAGAGTTCTGTTATGCTTGAAGCCGTGAGGTCCGGGTTCCTTCGGAGTTCACATCACTTACCCTACATTAATTCATAGAGCTCTGCTACGGTGGGAACATAAGGATAAGTCAACATGGAAAGATACCTGCTCATTTCAATAAACATGCCATATTCAAACAGTTAATACCAATCACTCTGTCCACCAAAATGGCCCCTATACAATCCAACGACGCCTGCAGCCCCTTAACTTTCGGCAAACGATATGCCATCCTAAATCTCGATTTTATGAATATTCTATTCGATATTGCCAAAACCGTGCCGGAAGGACAACAATTCGTCTCAAACTGTACTCGCTGGGTCGAAGCTGTGCATAAACGAGATAATCGACCTTTGAACATCTTCACAACTCTGTACTTCACTAGTCCTTCCCAGGCTGAGCTTCCCAATGGAGCACCTTTTACTAAATTGGTGAATGGTTTTGCTGCGTTCGATGAGCACAGTCCCATCGTCAAGGTACCCTCATACTTTAACATTGACGAGAAAGACATTGTGCTTCAAAAGATAAGATGGTATGGAGGTGCAGGAAACGCCTTGGAAGATATTCTCAAGAATAACAACATCGACACCGTTGTCATTGTGAGTCAGACCTATCCAGCGTGGTTAAAAACATTGATGAGCTGACGAGCAATTACCAACATAGTCCGGCCTTAGTCTGTCCGGTGTCGTCATGAGCACAATCTATCGGCTGTTTGATTTGGATTACAACATCTTTGTGATATCGGACAACGTATTGGAGCTGCCGGTTCAGCATCATAAACAGTTTTCTGCTGTATTACTAGACTCTCTCATGCCAAAAATGAATCTTGGGGTCATTACGCTCGAAGAAGCACTGCAAGCCTTGGAAAATTCTTAAAATAGGCAGTAAAACGACATGTATGTAGCAAAGGGTCACCTTAATGAATCCAATTCTACTCCTTTTACCGCCTTCTATTACTTCTACACCTATATCTACTTCATCTAGTTTTTTGAAGATTATTAAGTCCGATTTAGCTAGCCCCAATTTGTATTAAAGTTTCTGTCCTAAAGGCAGCGCAGAGATTTTGGTGGACTTGCATTCTCAACCACATTTCTATATACAGTACAAAGACTGTATCAATACTGTACGCTTTCAACTCTTTTCCTGCGAAAACGCCACGGCTACTCAAAGCACCACTGTAATCCTCCCCTCTTATACCAGCAATGAAATCAACAAGGTACGCAACGTCTCGGCAAAAGGCCTGCCAGCAGTGTTCAGTTGCCAAAGCAAAATGCGATCGCAAAGAGAGATGCTGTTCAAGATGTGCTCAGCGAAGACTATCTTGTGTCTATGTCAATACAAGTAGCCCAGTTGCTCTCCCCAGCAGCTTCGCCCGCAGTGCCGGTGGTCCTTTGCTTAGCCCTGAGCGCGACGATGTCTCAACGCAGGGGACTCCTCAAGATCCACCGACGCCTGCAATTCACCCAGCCTTGGCTGATGACAGCTCCATCATTGATTTCTCACCAACTATTCCTGCTGCTGCCTCTATAAGACCTCAATTGCCAATTGCGCAGCCTTCAGGTCCCTTATTCACGGCACCGGCGCTGCAACAAGACATGCTCGAGTTTTCTAATCTCGATCTTGTTTGTCCAATTAACGCTGAAGAAATCAGCAACCGCTGGCTCAATGCGTACGTTCCTATTCCCGGCCAAAGTGTCAAAGCCTATCCACCGACGGTATCGGCCTTTATCTATCGCATGCTGAAGTCGTACACTGGGATGGCCATACACGGCCGCGGATTCCCGCCATTTGTACATGGTTCTCAGCTGACAGGGCTGAGCCAACCGCTCGCTACTTGTCTGAGTATCATACGGATATGCGATAGACCCCTGCCAGGTAGTGAAAACGTGACGGCAGAGATACTACAGAGGGAGATGAATAATCTTTATGACCAGCGTGAAACTTACGATGACCTTTCGCTTCTCAGCGCATTTCAAGCTTTTCTCATGTACATAATGGTCTTATTCTTCAGGCTCAGTCAAGGGAACAGTCCATTTCTCCGCCAGGCTATGATGAATCTACAAGAGCTGGCATGTGTGGCATCTCGCCGAGGGCTAATGTGCTTATCCGAGCAGCAACGCACGCGCCCCAAATGGGAAAGCTGGATCATAGCCGAGGCCAAACGACGGACGCTCTACACCATGTATCTCTTTGATAGTGTTCTTTCATCCGAAGATGGCTTACCAACGTTCCTCGGTACCGAACTGGAGGGATTACCGGCCGCAGCTAGTAGAGCCCTGTGGTTTGCCCAGACACGACGGGACTGGGAGGCGGCTTATAATATGCATCTTGCGGAGTGGGTTGAGGGAAGCCTCTGCATTGATGAATTATGGCCCATGCCTGAAGGATTGAGTGAGCCTCTCATAGCGAAAAGGAGATGTAGGGTAGACAACTGGTTGGAGAATCTGGATGAATTTGGGATCATGCTCTACACAGTGACTAGTTGTACACATGGAGGGTAAATGTAGAATTATACCAATAATAATTAATAATGGCTAACGCATTAATGATATTGCAAGTGTCAAAAGCAATGATAATAATAGAAGTAGATGACTATAACTCTTGATAGCAGTATATAACAATGACATGGGCTGCCAAGATCATTTCCAAACGGATACAGTGGATGCGGAGTTAATTTATCTTCATAACAATCGCATATAAACAATCTAGTTGTTGTATCTACTCTTCCTTTTCAGTTCAATATTCCTCTCTACTTTGAATAATATCTCCACCTTCCCTAATTCTGCAGCGATGGTCCCAGCTGAATAACATCTCCATCCTCGTATGCCTTTTCAAACCGGTGCTCGCCATAGAATACAACCAGAGATGAAGCCCTGGACGCCTTCAACGTCACGCCCTCCAACTTTCCTTTAGACCATGCGAAACTAGCTTCCAATCCTCCTCGAATGCGCATCCCGCTCACTGATCCTTCTGACCAAGACGCGGGCAAGGCCGGAAGCAGATCTATCTCAACAGGCCCTCCCAGGCGAGGAATAATTGACCGGATCAGCATCTCAGCAATGGCTGCGGCGCCGCCAAAATTTCCATCAATGACGAATATATTCTTCTCGGCGCCAGCAACACCCGGCTTGCTGTAACTGAGCAGGTTGTCGAAACTCAGCTCGCCAACTAGGTGGCCAACTTGGGCGACAGCCTTCTCGGCATCTCCCAACCGAGCATAATTGAGGGCGAAGAGCGCAGCCGTAAACTCGATATCCTCGAGATCGTCGCGCCCTTGCCTTCGCTCAAGCGACACACGCACTGCCTCTGCTAACTCGGGCTGGTGCCTAGCTGAGATCAACGCCGACCGACATAAAGCCATAGTGTGAGATAGATGTCGATGGTAGGGCTGAGCTTCTTCGTAATCATGCAGCCATTCTTGAAGCTGGCCATTTTTGCCAATTTGGAGCGGGGGCAGCTTTGCCTGTACCTTTTGATATTCCTTGATATCTTCATCCCAAGGGTAGCCAGTAGTATTTTTCAACTGGCCAGCAAAATACTCGCAGAATGCAAAGAGATCGCGGAGTAAAACAACATCAAGAGTCGGTGCCAAGTCGGCAGAGTGCTCTTCCTTTGTGCCATCTGCATTGACAATGAAGAAGCTGTTTTCTGGGCTTACGGATGGGCCCGTGAGCATCCAACCTGTTTTGGGATCTTCAATCATATAGTCAAGCCAGAATTTAGTTGCGCCGAGCAGTAGTGGCCACAAGCGATTCCTCATAAGGCCATCATCCAGGGTGTATTCGTACACCTCAATCAGAGACGCTGCCATCCAAAGACCGCCCGTCACATTTAACCCGTAAGATACCTCCCAGCCAGGATCTGTGAAACCCCACGCGTTGCTAAAGACGTGAGCTAGCCAGCCTTCACTGGAGCCATAGCAAGTTTGTGCAGTCTGCTGGCCATTTACAGCAATTTTCAGGAGGTATTTGTAAAGAGGTTTCATGAGGTCTGCCAGACCGCTGTTCAGGATTGCAAAGTAGTTCATCTGCGAGTTGATATCGAGGTGGTAGTCACAGCTCCAGCCCATTTTGCAGGCCTCGCCATCGTTCCATAGACCCTGCAGATGTAACGGTAAAGGCGAGTCTTCGCGCGTACCAGCGATGGTAAGGTACCGTGAATAGTGGAAATAGAGCGCAAACATTCCCGAATCAGCATACCCCGATGATTCAAAGTTGCCCCGACGTTCGTTTGTAGGAGTATTGGAAGCAGTGCTGGATTTAGGACCCAGAGTAATGCTCATTCGCCGGTAGAGCGGCTGGTAGTCTTCCAGATGTTCCTTGAGAAGATCATCGATAGGAAGCTGGAGAGCCTCTTCTATTTGTTCAAGAGTTCTCTCTCTCCACGCGTTGCGTGATTCGTTATAATCGGTATTGAGAGCCACTAATATGGTTATGCTCTTTTGCGCTGAAATAATAAGCTTGCCATCCTTCTGATCAATCTTTCCTTGATCAACTCTTGCTGCAACGATACCAAAGCCTTTGACGCCACAGGTTCCATCGCTGTGTACAGTCTCAAGAGCTTGCGCATCAAATTCTAGCCTTGCATCGCCGTTTATCTTGGAAGTAAAGGCTTCATTTTCGCCTTGCACGCCGACGGCAACTTCGAGTCCACTTAGATCATCGCCATCAAATTGTATCACTAGGACTTGATTCGGATGGCTTAGAAAGGCTCTTCGCTTATACTGACGACCGTCAAGTTTATACCTTGTTTCGGTTATAGCTTCGTCAAAACGTAATTCTCTCTCGAAATCTTGGATGTCGCCAGAGTTTCCATGGCCATTAACAGCGATATCAAGCTTCCCAACTCCAAGGTTGGTTCCGAAGTTTATCTTCTTGCTCTCAAGGTACTTTTCTGCCCTTTTCTTTCCCTGAGCATAATCCCCATTGAGATAACAGTTTTGGGTTTTCCTCAGTTCAGCTTTTGGATCTTCAGGCCGCTCAGCCAATCCGTCGCCTGCAGTCCGGGCTTCTCCAGACCAGAAGGTGACTTCGTTCAATATAAATGTCTCATGCTCGGGAGAAGAAAGCACAGAGGCAGCAAACCGGCCGTTGCCAAGAGGCAGAGAGGTAGGGAAGCTTGTCGAGGGCGAAGTATAATAGAGTCTATGTTCCGAAGACATTTTGAAGAGATGGATCAATTCCTCAGGGTTTGAACTGCAACATTCAACAAATGATTCTCAATGACATATGCAGCTTCCAGATTCGTACCTGTAAAGATGCTTAACCAGAGTTCAACTGCGCATGTGAACCCCACGGGCATGGAACTAGTGAGCCTAAAGACCTTGTTAGCTGCAATTAAAGCTCGAGTTAATCACCAAACAGGTAGTTGAAGAGTCTAAGCTCGAAATTCCCTGGCCACAGTAGCCCGTTAGCCGGAGCAAAAATAGTCAGCTGCCAGCGTGGGGTTTTAGGGCGCGGGAGCATTGTTCGGCTGGATTGTGTGCCTCACACGGCCAGAGCAGCAACCGATTGGTTGATTTGACCCTGGTTGGCCCTGGTTGGCCCCGGATATTGAGCCGGATAATGCCCCGAGAGTTGTGCAGCCTAGACCCAACGCCACCAGATGCTGCGTCCCGGGTTTTCGTCCGAATATCAAAGAAAGCGTTCGATAATGCCAAAATTGTCGCCAGATTTTCAAAAGAAATTCCTAGAGCCCAGCCGAAGGTTCCAAATGACCGGTATATTCGAGATTAATTTATCCGTAGGCTGTTTTACCCAACAGCATGGTTCGGCCGAAGGGCTGAACACCCATGAACGTAAAGCCAGCATCAGCAACACAAGCAATCATGCCATGCCTGTCATGGCCAAGAAAGCCCTACCAGAATTGTCCGACGGATCTCGTCCCCTCATGTCATGGCCATCTATCCTCCTGCCAATAGCAATGCTGCTCTCGGCAACATCTCTGTCCGTCCCCCCATGCGGCTCGTTTCGCTTCCCCAGAGCCAAGGCTCAACGCTAAGTTGATCTTTGCGGAGCCCCGCAACTTGACTCTATTAGTCCGGGGAACTGCTAGTCAAAACCTGACATATACTGTACATATAAATACGATGCATGCAACTCTTGTGTGGTTACAGCGGACAGGGTCTTCTTGATTGTCCTTCAAAGTGCCTTGTTTGCGAGGGCTTTTCTATTTCTTTCGTCATCGTTTTCGTCTTCATCTCTCAGAACTGTGAAAAGAAATCTGCAATTCAGAAGTCCACCATGGAGAAGGAAAAGGAAGTCAAGACCACGCTCGAAAACGTGGTCAGCAACATCGACAATGAGCTGACCAACGCCGAGGCCACTGGCAAGCTGGCCAGCATCAGCGAGGCCATGGCTAATAACGGTACAGCCACAGAGCATCGACTTGGCGCATGGGAGGCTTTCAAGCTGTACCGCAAGGGAGCGTTTTGGTCCATGTTCATCTCGCTCAGCATCATCATGCGCGCATACGACATCGAGATCAGTGGCAACTTTTTTGCGCTGCCGGCTTTCCAGAAGCATTTCGGTGTTGACTACGGCCCAGACCACGGTGGATTTCAGATTCCAGCACGATGGCAAGTCGCCATGGGCATGGGCAGCTTGGTCGGCCAAATCATTGGAGCATACCTCGTCTCGTTCCCCATGGAAATGTACGGCCGTAAGAAGACATTTGCTGTTTGCCTTGTTCTGACCGCCATCTTGACTTTCATGCAATTCTTCGCCAACACCATTGGTGTCTTGACGGCCAGTCAGTACCTCAGCGGTATTGTGTGGGGAGGCTACTGTGTTATTGCAACAACATATGCATCTGAGGTTCTGCCACTCAGTCTTCGTGGTTTCCTCACTGGTTACATCAACCTGTGCTACGTGATGGGCCAGTTCATCCAAACAGGTATCACTCGTGGCTTCATCAACCGACCCGACCAGTGGGCATACCGAATCCCCTTTGCTATTCAGTGGGCGTGGCCTGTCATCCTGCTTGCTGGTCTTCCATTTGCCCCTGAGTCACCTTGGTGGCTGGTCCGACAGAATATGATGGAAAAGGCCGAAAAATCCCTCAACGGGCTTGTTCAGAAAGACTCTGGTATCAATACGAAGGATACACTTGCTATGATGGTCAAGACAGATCTCCTAGAGCGAGAGCTGGAAGTTGGAACCACTTATGCCGACTGCTGGAAGGGACCCAACCGACGACGCATGGAGATTTGCATCTTGCTGTTTGTCATTCAGAACTTTAGCGGTAACCCAGTCGGCTTTGCAACCTACTTCTTCGAACAGATCGGCCTCGACAACGTACAGGCATTCGACATGGGAGTTGGCCTCAACGGAGTTGGCTTTGTTGGCACTGTTCTTTCCGCAATCCCTCTGATTTACCTGGGTCGCCGTCCTGCATACATCTTTGGTCTCAGCTTCATGGTCACTATACTCTTCATCGTCGCTCTTCTGTGTTTCGCTCACGATTATACAACCAATCTCTCCTACCGCTGGGCTCAAGCTACTATGCTTATTATCCTTCAGTTTGTCTGGCAAGCAACTCTCGGCCCATTGACATACGTCGTCGTCTGCGAGACCCCATCCACGAAGCTGCGATCCAAGACAATTGCTATCGCCACGATGATCGATGCTCTTACAGGACTGGTTACCTCTGTTATTGGACCGTACCTGCTCAACCCAGGTGCTGCAGGTGCCGGAGCCAAGATTGAGTTCTTGTACGGCGGCATTTCAGTCTTTTCTCTCATTTGGACCATCTTCAGAATGGTGAGTACATCAATGATTTAACTATTCTATTTGGAAACAATTCACTAACAATGTGTTTCATTATAGCCTGAGACGAAAGGCAGAACCTACGAGGAGCTGGATATCATGTTTGAGAGAAACGTACCCGCGAGGCAGTTTGCCACATACAAGATTGAAGAGGAGGATCTTCACGTATAATATAATGTTATTTTAGGCTTGACCTAGTAAAGCGATTAATATTTAACGACCTATACCATGAACCGTGGATATCTATCTAGCAGGGTGATTAAATATGCAACGAATCTGTTGCTTACAAGTCAAACTCTGATTCCTCTGCCATCTCGTTGCCATGTGTAGCATTGAAACTAGTCCATATTCAACTTTTTTTTAGTTTATTTTCAGAATCTAGGCAGATGTATACACGCCTGATTTTCCAAGCATACAGGTATATCATCCAGCTCTTTGAGCGTTAATATATACTATCGATATATGAGGGGGCCAGCCGCCACTCGATGATTTTGGTAGAGTAGGCACATGCAGACGAACAGACATCACATAAAATGGTTGGCTGTGCTCCGTAAAATGTAATTATAAGAGGTACATGGATATTCAGCGTCTATATACCATTATGCACGTCATTCTGTGTAACAGCTTTTAATTTGTGCAATTCATAGTCTATCAACCAGCCCCTGCGCCATTAGCCCACCGGTGTTGATGCACGTCAATCTTGCCCTTCACATCAGCATCATGTTCCATCGTCTCTTAAATTGCAATGTAACTCTTAAAATAGATGCCCACTGGGTTCGACTGTCGATGTGTAGCTTCAATGTTCGATGCTCATGAATAGTCCAGTCATATGACTGTAACCAACCATCGTATCTCATATGACTAATCCACGCGCCTTTCGGCCGACGAGCCGGCGACAAGTGCGGCTGGACAAGCATTTTAGCTGGCCGTCTCATCTCATCATGAATACCTACCGAGATGGATAACGAAGCGCCTCTACGCCGTCTAAACGGCCGTCTCCAGGCGTGCGACCAGTGCAGGGCGCGAAAAGTCGCCTGCGATCACGCGCGCCCGGTATGCAACAGATGCATCAAGAGAAACCAGGCCAGCGGATGCACCTACACGATTGGGTCGGTGCTGCAGCCACGGAGGCGCGCGCGGCAGCAAAGGACCAGGCCGACTCATAATCCCCTGGGCCAGGAGACGTCGCCAACATTGAGCCACCACAGTGGCAGAAGTGGAAGCGAAAGCGCATATCCAGGCGCAACCAGAGACGCGAATGTGACTGTGAATGTGAATGCGACTGCGAAGGCGAATGGATCACCCAGCGCCGGATTCTTTGGCTTCACCAGCCATGCTGTTGTTTATGAAGAGACAAAACGAAGCCTGAGTCGGCTCCAAGGCCAGGGAACGGATACACGCCTACCACGACCTGGTGCCGGCGGTCGGATGACTCCAAGACTCTCCTTCAACGAGCTCCCTCCTATAGTGCGCCACATGAGCATCTATGCGCTCGAGGCTCTACCAGGCCAATCCAATGAGCAGATTGTATTTCACGAAAAGGATCCTGAGGAAGAGCGCTGGTCACAAATCGTACTGGCCCGTATCACAAAATCGGTTCAAAGTTTGCTCAAAAAGAACCCAGATGGGTCCGGCCCTGACTTGGAGAGAGTCGCTGAAATACTGTGCAACAACTCTGCTCAGCCCTTGCTAGATATGGATAATCCACAGCAGTGGATGGACCAGTATTGTGATGATAATCTTAGATGGGAGTCCATCGGCCTGATATGGGGAAATCTAGAGCGCCTTTCAGATACCATCAATTCATTTCGGCCTTGTCACGTTGCTTGGATTGCTGGCAAAAACGATAGAGAGCTATCCAGAACACATCTCAATTATTGCATTGATTTGGCACGGCAATTCACCGAGGGCAATTCTGTGCTACTGGACCTTATGCGACGACGAACCACCCTTGTGTCAGTCTTGGATGGCGATGCTAGTAAGGCTATATTTTCACGTAAATACACACGTTCGCATTAATGCTGACTCAATAGCTGCATCGTGCTGGTACTCTCATGGCGCCGCCGTGTCTATGCTCACCTTCATGGGCTTGCATGCTCAGGTGGGAGAGATACCACATACACCCACTCTGTGCTCTGAGTATAACCGGCGGATTGTTGCCCAAATCTTCAACCACGACAAGTTTAGCGTCGCATTCTCG
Organism: Trichoderma hamatum GD12; assembly: GCA_000331835.2. Classification (NCBI taxonomy): domain Eukaryota; kingdom Fungi; phylum Ascomycota; class Sordariomycetes; order Hypocreales; family Hypocreaceae; genus Trichoderma; species Trichoderma hamatum. The sequence goes on along the minus strand of ANCB02000382.1, from coordinate 15,102 downwards.
GGGCGGCCCTCGCTGCTTAATCGCCGATACTGCATGACGCCTCTACCGCTGGATCTTAAGGATGAGGATCTTGCAGATGAGGCGACCTTGCAGAAGGCGGTTCAAGAGTTAGATGAGCGTGGTTGGAACACAAGAGGTGAAATGTATCCATTTACGCTCATCCGAGCTCGTCGTATAATGGCATCCATTTTGGAAGAAGTAATGGAGCTTGCCTTGGGCTGTACTGTCTGCACTACGCTTGATGAATTGAGGTATGTTATGGAGATCCGGTTCTAGTTCGCTCCGGTGAGTAGGATGACTGACAGCATTGCGTAGAAACATTCAGGTCCGACAACTTGAAACAGTTGCTGGATTTCCGGCGTGTCTGAAATACGACCCACAAGATTTATCAGATCCAAACCGAGATATCGAATCCGTTTACGCCAAGATACTAATTCGTCTGGGCCATCTACAGACCATGTTCTTCTTAGAGCGGCTTCTGTGCATTAACGGCAGCTTAGAGGAAGGCAACTTGTTAGTCTTGAGCTTCGAAATGCTCACGTTGACACTTACTCTGTGGACGCATAAAGACCAATTCGCAGCAATGAGGCGTAACTTTGAATGGCTTGTTAGTAGCGCAAACCGTTTCATTTTATTCCTTCTTTCGTCGTTCACTGACTTATGAACCAGCTCATGGCCCATGCCGCACCAGCAGGTGGCATCCTCTGCTTGGAACTACTCAACCCAAGCTTTACTGGGAAACATCCCAAGGAAGAACGAATAACTCGCTCGAGCATCATACAAAATCTCAGTCTCTTAGTAGGCTTTCTCGACTGGGTGCGTCCGTCAGCACCGAATGGTGATCTGTGCATGGACTGCAAAGTCATTATACAACGAGTGTTGGACCATACGTTGAATGGTAGCGTAAACGGCGATAGCCCTTGGGCAGCTCTGGCCTACGACTTCCCAGAGCCTTTAGATTTCAACTTTGACTTACTTGATACCTTTGACTGGCTGCATGCGGATTTCAATAGCGGGTTACAGATTCAAGAAGTATGATTAAGACTCCTTTTCCGCCTCAAACAATGGGTTTTAATATCGCCATTTCAAAGGTGAGCGTTATATAAATGCCATATTATGGAGTTGGTGAAACACATGAAACAAACGCATTAAAGTGGAATTTCCAAAAGATTGTATAGTAAACGAAAATTGACAATTTACATAACAAAGAGCCATTAGCGGAAGGCTGCTCGACTTTTTCAGTCATACTCAGACACCGACTTCGTTTCAATAGTTGAAAACAAGAGCTAGGATAAATGTTTCTAATGGCAAAAAGCTATTAGCTTACACAAGGCGGTCATACCCCACGCAAGCCAGCTTATAGGGAGAAGTAACTAGCTAAAAAGAAACACGTTGCGGCCTTTACGTGTAATTAATATCATTCAGCTCTTGGCGCATCTTTTGCCGATTACCGAAAATCCACGCTGCGATTCTGTCCATGACACATACAAAAGGCTCATGAATTCATACATTTAGACTGGGGCGATAACCAAAATCTGACTCTTCGGTTCCTGAATTGGCCGCAGATCGAACGCCATAGCCAATCTGAAGCCTCAGTGTCAGCACATGCGATGGCACATCCCTGTCTTCGGTGCCGAAAGAATGCTAGAGGCATGCACTGGATCTCCCCCGCATGTACGCTATATCGGTGAACCAATACAGGCGAAGCAATTGTCAATAAAGCAGGATTTTTTCTTTATATCTGCTGTTTACATGTATTTTCGGAGCTTCCGTACCGGTGAAGGAATTGCAGAAATTGTTGAGGGCGCACATTCCAGTCGGCTCGAAATGGACATATATATACCGACGTCGGAGCCTTTGGCAGCATGTAGCTTGTCCAACAGGTTCCTGATACCCGCGCTGTTGACAAGATGAAGAAAAGCACTGCCCTGGCAACATTGCTCCCTCTGGTGGCTGCAGATAGCGATGCTGCTAACCCCCAGATTCGGGTAGCTTACCACGGGGACGATGGAATGATGGTCAGCTGGAATACGTTTGACCATGTCCCTCGTCCAAGTGTGTTTTGGGGCAAGTCAAAGGAGCACCTCACCAACATTGCATCGTCGGCTGTGTCTGTCACGTATCCCACTTCTACGACCTACAACAACCACGTGTTGATCCAGGGACTGAAGCCAGACACCACATACTATTATATCCCGGCACAATTGAACGAAGATACGTGCTATGAGCCGTTCAACTTCACCACCAGCCGAAGTGTCGGTGACAAGACGCCTTTCTCAGTCGCCGTTGTCGCGGACTTGGGAACCATGGGTTCCAAGGGACTGACTACGTCCGCCGGCAAGGGTATTTCCAGCAACAACATTCTCAAGCCAGGTGAACAAAACACCATTGAATCGCTCATCAGCAGCATGCCTGGGTACGAGTTTCTATGGCACGTTGGAGATATTGCCTACGCCGACTACTGGTTGAAGGAGGAGATCCAGGGATTTCTGCCCAACACCACCGTTGAGGAGGGATACAAGGTATATGAATCCATCCTGAACGACTTTTACAACGAAATGATGCCGGTTACTGCTTCTCGTGCTTACATGGTTGGACCCGGAAACCACGAAGCCAACTGCGACAATGGCGGCACTACTGACAAGACCCACAACATCACATACGACCTCAGCATCTGCATGCCGGGACAGACCAACTTTACTGGCTTCAAGAACCACTTCCGTATGCCCAGCGATGTTTCCCGAGGCACCGGTAACTTCTGGTACAGCTGGAACAGCGGCATGGCTCACTTCATCCAGCTCGACACTGAAACCGATCTTGGCCATGGCTTTATTGGCCCAGACGAGATTGGAGGCACAGAAGGCGAGGGTGCTAGCCGTGTCAACAGCAAGATGAATGCTCAGATCAACTGGCTGGAAGCTGACCTGAAGGCCGTCGACCGTAAACGAACTCCCTGGGTCATTGTTGGAGGCCATCGCCCCTGGTATCTCAGCTACAAGAATGTCACCGGCACCATTTGCTGGAGCTGCAAGGACGTCTTCGAGCCACTCTTCATCAAATATGACGTGGATCTCGTTCTGTCTGGCCACGCCCACATTTATGAGCGTCAGGCTCCGATTGCAGAGGGGAAGATTGACCCCAAGGAGTTGAACAACCCGAGCTCGCCTTGGTACATTACCAACGGCGCAGCTGGGCATTACGATGGACTAGACACGCTGCAGAGCCCCCGGCAGCAGTTTAGCCGATTCTCGCTCGATACGAACAACGCGACTTATGGATGGAGCAAGCTGACGTTTCATAATTCTACGCATCTGACGCACGAGTTTGTTGCCAGTAACAACAATACTGTGCTCGACTCGGCGACTCTGTACAAGAATCACAAGTGCTGAGCTGCTGATGAGTCAGGCACATGTAATGTCGATACATTAGATGGCGGTCAGAGCAGGGATATTCACAGCTACTGATATAATTTATGGGAGGGCGAAAAGCATATATAGGTTACGCTAATGAGAAGACGTCAATGAGATAAAATACCAATATAATAATGGAATCAACTCGAGAGATCGCTTTAATACGTACACATTTAAGGAAGCAATTCTATATTCTTTGCAATTCTATACAGTCAGTCAATCCAGGTGATAGACTACGTTATTCACATTTACCCAGGATTCAAGGAATGTTGTCTTGTTGCTACTGTTTCATTACATCTCGACACAACACGCCACCCTTGCGTTGAGTTTGTTACATTCTGCAACCTCTTCTTAGCTGCGGGTTAACGTGCGGAAGCTGTCCCGTGTCAGGAGCTCCCCTCTATTTGGAGTTCCCCTCTGTCCGAAGCTCCCCTCAGTACTCCACACACCTTAATCTTTGATCGAGATGAAGTTGAATGAGTGGTCAATGACTATGTCCTATATCCGCGGTTTTAAGTTCCCCTCATTGCTAAGAGGGGGGCAGAAAAACAGAGACCGCATGATGAATAAGTGCGTACGTCGCTTAACATGAACACCTATTGCATTGATTCACTGTTGCTGTTGTATGCGCATAATTTTGGCGTGTGTGTTCACAACCTCGCATTCCCTGTTATTCTGTCCCCTGCTGCGTGCGTTTGTTTCGTCATCTGAGACAAATTTCCATATGCTCGTACACGCTAGTCATGCAATTTCAATTTACATGTGTCTAGTTCAGGACCTAAGCTTGGGCAAATACGACTCCTAACAAGCGTTTTGCCACATAGCTGTAAGACTCTATCTCACGCTCTGCTGTAAGACTATATCTCACGCCCTGTAACTGCGCGGCTGTCAATAGGTCTTACTTGAAAGACGCCACTCCCAGGGACTTCTGCACATGGGCTTTGGATAACTTGCAATTTCGATTTTCTCTTTACACACATCTCTTTTGTGCACCCCCTTTTTCCGATGTCTCTCTCCTTGTGGCTGTCGCACGTGAAGCTTGGGCTCGGACTCTAAGCTCGCACTCGCTTCCGGATCGCCAAGACCTGTCACTATTTTCTCGGTCCCCCGCACTAGCGACTCCAAATTCATGCTGTTGGTTCGGGAATAAAACCGGGCCCTGCTTTTATTTACATATTATTCCAAGTCCTCAATATCCCTATGTGGCTGTATCTCAAAGGGGAACGCGTGTTCTGATACTATTGCCGCATCATTGGGCGAAATTGAGCCGCCACTCGGTATTAGGACCAATGCTAGCAGCGCCAATCATATTTTACGGCCGTTTCAGCTGCTCTGTATAAGCTTGGCAATATCTCTGGCTAAGCTTATAGGATTATCATGATTCAAATCTCATCAAGCCACGCGCGCCTCGGGTTCGATTCGGACATATGTTGGACATGTTTTAGATGGCGAGCAGCACCAATGTCTCTGGTCACACCAATTACAAGTCTCCATATTGCAGATACAACCCACTATTTGGCCACTACCAAGTCACGAAGTTGCAATATGCAACAAACCCCGCTGTTTAGCTACCAAGGTCACAGAGTTGCGAGATGCAACCCGCTGTTTGGCTATGACGTTGCCGAGATGATGGTGGGATCGGATGGCGCAGCACAACGCCCGCCCTACACAACGGTTAAGCTTTTAAATAACTACTCAGGCATTATAGCTGCGGCTGATTGATTGTACAAGAGTATTTAAAGGAAAGCAATCTCCCGCGGTTCAAACTTTTTTTTTCCTGATATCCCCCATCTTTCCTCTAGAATCCCCTCAGTCAATAGCATCTAGAGATATCCAGCAAGATGGATTTTCAACATTTCACCCCCCAGATTGACAAACTTCCTAAACGTTCGCGGAAGGATGCCCAATCAGTAATGTTTTGGAATGTTAGCTGTCTCCACCTCTTACCATACAACCATCAATGGCACCCGTACAACCGGCGTCAGCGATGAGCAGAGATCAAGTATCAGACACTAACATCAAATTGCCCACAGGCTATCCGCGACTGTTTCACCATTTCAACATGGCTCGCGATCGGAGCCGTTGTCCAGGGGCTCTTGGTTTTTTTCGTCCGGCCCACGTATGCGGTCGCCCCGGCAGCACTCATTTTGCTGTATCGACTATCGCGCACGATGCTCCAGAGCTTTGGCGTTCTCCATAACCCCCTAATGGACGAGATTATCATGGGCAAGTACTCTGTGCAGATTGGAGATGAGGCTGGCAACGCGCCTACCGAATCATCACAAAATAGCATGGCGATAATTATGCTGGGTGCAAGGTCAAATCAGTGCGTTATCCCGTCTGAGCTCTTTATACATGTCTATTCCTTTTCAGTTTTGGAAATTGTGTAGCAATCTTTGCTGACATGGCATCACTATAGCCCCTTGGGTATGTTTGGACCTGGGTTTAAACAGGTCGGAGATTTTTTTGGAGCAATGATTGATGATCTTAACGCGGAAGAGGATAACGGATGTAAGTCTTCCAAATTATAATAGCAGGATAAGGGCGTCCTGATGCTAAAGCCATACCTAGTTCTTGGGTCGTCAACCTATGTGTGTAACGGCGAGCGACTCACGGTAAGCACTTTTAGCCAAATAGTGTGAGAATCTTTGACTGATACAGAATTCTCAAGGCCAACGGCCTTATGACATGCTGCTACTTCCGAACCGTAGAGGATATCCATCGCTTTGCTCATGCGCCGCTTCACCGCGAAGCCTGGGATTGGTGGAATAACATCACTGCCACTCACCCTCATCTAAGTATCATGCACGAATTGTACGACGCGTCAACGAAGGGCTGGGAGAACATTTTTGTCAACTACCATCGCACTGGCCCTGGTATGTACCAAGTTCGCAGATGACGAATGCGTCGAACTAATTATTGTGGCAGCGAATATACAAAAGCCTGTGACCATTAATGGGAAGGAATACCAGCCTATCGCTAACGCTTCTCGCGGAACTTTGGCCACGCAAAAGGGACGATTGGGACAGCCTGGGCTGAAATCTTATAGCGAAAAGCATGACCTCGTCAGCGTTGAATATTGAGGATTCTGCCCTCGTTCTACACTACAATTGGAACATGAGCGCTTCTGCAGTTAGGCTTCAGTATAAGTAAATGTCACGGGGTCATTTTCGGAAATATTCATCATTATTGTCATATAAAAAAGTCGGTATATATAGTTTTTATGCATGAAGACGCATAATTATTCACATGCCTATTATATACTTGAAAGATGGAATAATTAATTACTTTGTCATCAATCGCTTCTCTCGCGTGAAGGCATTGAATACCCTCGACCAACTCTGGGATTGATCTAGCAAGAAGCCTGGTTGCCCTCGTAGATGTTGCTAGTGTTGCAAGTACTAGGTGGGACGAACAAGGGGGTGGCTATTCCACGTTAGCTTGAAAAGTCGTGTAAAGTCTTATGTAAATACGTACTGTCGACCTCGAGATCAGAAGCGGGCTGTCTAACAATGGAATATTGGCCTCCAGAGGTGAGGTTATCCTCGCAATCAATCTGCGCATTGCCACCACCCGAAGTGTTGGAGCCGGTCCAGATATCAATGTGAGCCTGGCCGTTGCCCCAGTCCGACTCTATCATTTATGAATCAGCAGGAATATCTAAATGGTGACTCGTGATATCTTACCGCATTGAGTGCAATCATCCTCGTGACGACCGTACTTCTTCAAGAGAGGAATGTAGACAGTCTCGCAAATATCGAGTTCGCTCTCGGCAGTAGCAATAGTGATGGGGTTATCGAACGTTCCGCTACCTATCATATGTATTATTTGTTAGACAATTTACAAGTTAAACAAGAACGCAGTTGCTACTGACCTCCAGCGACGAAGTTGCGGCCACCACAGTCATAAGCAGTGCCAGGTCCGGGAGGAGAGTTGTCAGGCCAGCCATAGAATGTCACCTCGACATTGCTGAAAAGGCTGCATGAAGAAGCGAGACCGACGAGGGCAGCGCCCGCAGTTGCAAGAGTAGCGACAGACTTCATGATGTCGAGTTGGTTTGTATGTATATCAACTATGAAAGCAGATGCAGGCTGTTTATGGATTAAACAAGAGAATACACTCGGGCTCTGAAGATCTTTTTATATTCTCAACAGTGTTTACTTTGATACTCTTTGCATCTTTGCATCTTTGCCCCTGGCGATGAGTCCGGGATTCTCCATGATAGGCCTGTTATAGATATACACACACTATTCCAAACAAAGTAAGTCGTTTCTCGATCTTCAAAGAATCGTGAAGATCATTCCCATGACAAGGAGGTCAATAGCCTTGCTCGACTCTAATTATGTAACTGTGGAGCAGGAGAGCTGCCAATACGGCTGCTAGCTCTCTCGGATATGCAGCCGAAGACACAACTCCTGAAATTTCGTTTCTCGCTTACGATGCTGTAAGAAAAATACGAAGGGCGGACCGAGAAGGGAATGGTCATTTTCAGAAATGCCTTAAAGAGCAAATCCTTTCCATTCCTATTTAGAAAGGTAAAGCCTTGGGTCGAACCAGTGCCCGGTGTCGCAAGATTGCCGCCACGTCCAGAGTGCCGATATTGCCGTGGTTACAGGCTCACCGACGTAACATCGGCCTCCCGCGCCGGGCCCTGTTTGTGCTGATCGAAACATCGCATGTGGCGAGTAAGATGCAGCTTACGAGGAGTCTATTCAGCTTCTCTTTGTTTTCTAGTCGGTTTGAATTCGTAAATTCGATTCGCATTATTCTTACTCGAAATAGGCTTCGCATTATATTTACTCAAAATGGACCATTGGATGCATTAACAAGCCAAAAAAACTCGCGCTAGGGCTGTAAGCTGAGCCCATGGCTGAATCGCCCATATGTAGGACGATGTGTACCTCCTAGAATATGAGGTTATGATGAAGCAACAAAAACACTTGGGGGATGGGTAATTCCACATTGAAAAGCCCTTCTAAACTAGGTCTTTGTATATACTATCCCCATCATTTTGTCCCTAAAGTCATTCCTTGTACTTGATGTCTATGTGCTAAATCCAGGGCATACCTGATAGCCAGGCTTCGAGAGGTGAATGTAAGCCCAGCCTTGATCTTCGTAAGGGCCTACATGGCTGTTATACGAAGCATTGAAGGAATATTTCAAATCAAAACTACTACATATTACTCAATTAATTGAAACTTTAATGAGCATTTGCCATTTTCGTAGCGGACGCCCGCTCGAGGCGATACTGGAAACCTTATGCAGTAGTGTTTTACTTCTTCATGCTACCATTGGCAAATCTAGGTATTTTTATTTCTGATAACTCGACTCACGAAACCGTTTTATTTTGTCACTTTGATTCTTTTTCTTTGAGGCATAATTTCATCAATAATGGTATGGTGGCTAAAAATGCTCGTCTTCTACATATTATATTATATAGACTAGGGAAAATGGAAATAAAACCCTGAGGTCTAATGACGGCCCGGAAAAAGATGAAGCCAGAAAGTTAATGAGAGATATAGGCCGGCCAGCAGACAAGGCTTCGTTGACCTATATTGTTCCAATCATTGGTGGCGCTAACGTTCATGGCCAATTTCTCGATGATAACATGATTATACTGTAAGTGACCTGGAACGATTGTTCCCCCTTCTCTTCCTTCATTCTTTCTTCTAACATTTCCGGTACAGTCACCATCCCTACGTTTTGAGTTCTGAAGGCCAAATTTTACAGAAAGAATTATGGAAGGAAATGGTGGAGGAGTTCAAAGAGATCGATCCTTCAATTTCTTCACTCTATCGCCAATTTGTGAATGGAGCTCTTATATACGTGTATTGCCAGACCAATAAGAAGTAGTGATTCCGGTCATCCACTTATTACCATATAAGACGGTGTCAAATGAATCGGGTAGCAGGCTTATATACATACATGCAGTCATAATACGTCATGGGTAAAGCTTATTACCTGTATTGAAGAAAGGGACTATAAACCGTCTTGGCAGGTTAAAGTGGATACAGGCCTCAGGTCAGATGAGCCTTCGCCAGACTCGGTAATATGAGATTTGGCCCAGATCCAAGCCAAAGAGCCAAATCAATGACGCTATCCCCCTATAATCTTGAAGAATACTCATAATTCTTCTTCTTTTTAATTCGTTTGCATATGGCGGATATTTGTTTCGAGGAATACAAGATCTCCATGAATAGCTTATACATATATTCCGGCCATGCTACAACGGCGCTTAGACGAATTATGCGGTGCTTACGTGATTCTAATTCTGAGAATAGTCTTGAACCCTTCCACCTCACGCTTCTCGCCGTTCTAAAGTATGGAGTGTGGACCTTGACGTTGGTTTACATCTCGCTGCGTTTTTGGTTTAGAAAATACACCAGATTGCTAGGGGCAGAGGTTTTCACGCGAGTAATGTCTGCCGAGGCAGAAAGGTCTGGCCTTGCGCCAAATGCATGCGCCTCATGCAAGACGAGAAAGCGGCGATGCGACAAGAAACTTCCAAGCTGTCTCGAATGCGCAAAGTAAGCAAAGTTAAAAATTCCCAGGGATCAACCACCAAGCAATGAAAATCGCTTTATACTCTAGCAAAGCGACGCTAATGCAAGGCACAGGAAAAGAAGGCGTTGCGACTATGATTACGTCAAAAGGGGCTCAATGCTGGCCTCTGAACAATCAGATTCGTTTCAGGAAGACGATGTCTCATCGCGGCCTATAGCCTCCGCAACTAACAAATATGCTCTGCCTTCTTCCAACTTATCAGCTTTGTTTTTTCTTGATCCACCCGTCTTTCGCAACCATAATATTGACATTCCCCAGCCGTTAGCCAGGCTGCCTAGCTATATCACGGGACAACTTGGCAGCAGTCAACAACATGAAGAAATCTGCAGCCGCTTCTTTAATACAATTCACGCATGGCTTCCCATGATATCTCGAAAAAGATTCTATGAAGATTTACGCATCCATTCCGAAAACCTCGGCGCCTCTGCCGACTTGGCCTTTTTACTCTTGGGCATGAAGCTGATGACATGGCAACCGCCTTCAGAAGACGATGTCTCTCCAGAAAAACAGACAGCTCGAACTGCGATGTACATTGAGACGAAGAGGTTTGGCTTCGAGCTCGAGGCGTCGGGGATGTTCTCTCTTCGAGTCCTCCAAGGGCTGCTTCTTGTCGCGTTTTATGAAGTTGGACATGCAATCTATCCCGCCGCGTTTATGTCTATAGCAGCGTGTGTACGATATGCACATGCACTGGGCATACAGCCAGGGGGGCTGCAGAGACTAAAGCTACCGCTAACGTGGGTAGAAGAAGAAGAACGGAAGAGAGTATGGTGGGCAGCGTTTCTTTTAGATCGGTAAGTACAGCCATTCAATGTACTCCTTATGGCTGTCTAACTTGGATTAGATTTGTTAGCTTGAGCTGTCCAGGGTGTCCAGCTACTGTTGATGAGCCAGAGCCAGAAGATCCTCTACCAACAGATGATGCGCTTTGGGACGAGGGCGTATGTACATATATTTTCGGTGCGTGATATTTACTGGGGTCACTAACGTATATTTCTAGGTCAAGAAAGTGCCCTATTCGCCGCTGTTAAAAAACCCAGTCAATATAGATTTTGGAAGATTTGCAGTGTTAATACAGGCTTTTGCTCTCATGTCCAAAGTGCAGCGACTCACGTCCTCTTCACGAGACATCCCACCACAACTACTGAGAGAAGAGGCGCAACGGCTAGAGAGAGCGATCAAAGCATTATATTATTTCGGACGAATAGAGCGCAAGCCGGAAACTGGACTACCGAGTTCTGAATTTCATTCCGTGTCTCAAATGTAAGTAGCCATGCACTCAGACGATTTCTCGCACTTCAGTGATCGTGACAACTAATTACATTAATCAAAGCTCTTTAATAGCAATATACACCTGCTCAACCATCCCGGTTGAGATGCCAGACAAGTTTATAGAATCGCTTGCCGATACTCTGGACGCTCCCGACTATGAGGATCTTGCCACGGCTGCTCAGCGCGGACAAGATGAGATTTCTCCGTTTCTAATACAGCTGATATACCAGACTTCGGTTCTACTCTTGAAAACCGAAAACCACCAAAATGGAGATTGGAGCGATACAAAGGTAGAGAAGCTCAAGAGCGCCTTATTATGGCTAGACAAGAGATGGAAGCTGGCAGGTAAGTTGCCAAGCCGAATTAAATATCAACGTGGGAAAACTAATTTCAAGTAGGAGTTTTTTACCAAGCGCTAGAAGCTCAGCAAATCGCATTGTCTAGAGGTCGTCAGTTGTCTTAATCCATAATGCTAATAGTATCGCGGCGTTATGCCGACGGGCTTTGTTGTTCCTCGCATGTTTCGTGAACCAAGTCCCATCATATGAGCAGTATTATTCTGACGTCACGTATCAAGTTGCGTCCTGCGCAATTTGCTAGAGATGACCAGCCCTTAAAAATTGATGCAAGTAGTGGCAGCTGGACGAATGAAAGGGCTCTTCATAGCCGATTAGTGCGTTTAGTACGAACAACGGTGGCGGTGCGTGTCTATACGATTCAGCACTAAAGCCGTAACTATAGCTGACCGCTGTCAGAAAATGGCCTGTTTGTCAGCTTGTCTCTTTAACCTCGCTTGCTTCTCACTATCAGTAATCCGGCAATCCTCAATTATCGCCATAACCTCACACTTCATTTCTGTATATAAACTCATACTTGGCGCTCAAATACAATAACCACTTAAATATATTTACGCGCCAGCCGTAACCTCATCGGCCGCCATGTCGAATCGAGGCGAGAGCGTCATCCTACCCAGCAATGCTGTCTTCCTGGTTCACAAGGTTGGCGGCACTAAAGCCGGTCGAGGATCTCAATGGGAAACTCGCACAAAATCTATGCGCGTCGCCCCAGACTTGGCGCCTCGTATATCCGTGGCAGTGGATGGAGACAATGAGTCGAAACCAAATGCCAATAACACCGAGGGGGATTCTCTGGAGTTTGTCGCCTACACGCCTGGAAAACGCCAACAGTTAACAAAGCGGCCAAAGGAAGCCAAACGCAGGCGGCGTGCCAAACGCTCTGCTACACCGCCGAAAGAGCGCTCTATAGTATCTGTGAAAAGGGAACCGAAGTTGTCTCGCAATCCATCTCCCATGCCACCAGATCTCCCCGTCGCCCTTGTAGGACATGCTCTTCTCTACATCAATTTCTGTAAGTTGAACTCTACAACTCTTATATCGCGCTTGACAATTTAAATGCAGCATAGCTAACTGTAATCCAAGATTTCCACTCAATAGCCGCTGGCACATACACCCTACCATGTCTCCTTTTCAACCCCGCCAAAAGAGACTGGTTTCCTAAGATGATGGAAGACGAGGCTTGGCGCTGTATTATTCTGTCCCTCTCGGCCAACACCCTGGCTTCGCTAACAGGTTCTTCCTCCAATTACGTTGATTCTCACTCTCTTCTCGATGAGGCGCTACGCCAACTCAAGAGCCGGGTCGCATCTGGCTCTCTTCCCACTGATCAGACGCTGGGGGCCATATCCTGTTTGGCCATGTGGAGCGTAAGTTATTGAGCTGCTTTTGTTTTCTTGTTTTCCTTCCTTTATACGACTACTATACTTTATTAGCTGTTGACATAGACTGATTTGTTGAAGAATGACCAAGGCAATCATGATAAAGCTTGGATTCACGCCCAAGGCCTTGCAGAGCTCGTCAAACTGCGAGGCGGCTTTTCCAAAATCGATAATAGAATGAGATCGAAAGTGTACCGGTAAGTAGTCTACATCTACTATTAAAATAGATAGCTATGGCTCATAAAGTCTTTTTAGCGGTGTTTTTGATATCGCAGTGGACGTTGATAAGCCACCACTGCTTGATGAAGGCCTTCGAGACTCTCCAAGTAGAGAAATTATCTCTGAAGACAGCTTAGACTCGGAACCCGAGCTGGCTTCATCCGAGTGCCGAATCCCACCCCGACTGTCCAGCATCTTTCATGATATCACACTGCTCAATGCCGTCCTGGATGATGCTATGGCTCGTAATATCAAGCTGGACACTGATAACCTCTATGAGTCTGTCTTTGGGCTTTATAATCGCCTTCTCAGTTGCCAATCAGATCGGATGAGCGACTGTGACAATGGCTTGCGCATCTCTCTCATTTTGTACATCAAGTCTCTAACATCAAATGGGCGATTTAACGCAACGTCAATGAACTTGGTTCGCAAGCTTCAAGCTTCGATCCAAGGATGCTTGCACTCTCCAAATTCTCTGACGAGATGGAAGCTCTTTATCGGCAGTATGGCTGCTTCAGATGGAACTACTGAACAGCAGTGGTTCTTCCAGCATTCGGCAGCAGCCATGGCTGAGATCGACATGACCAGCGCAGAGGGTTGGATGGCGTTCCAAGAAGAGCTGAGCAGCATCTTGTGGGTTAAGCCAGTCCACGAAGCTTCCGGATATAATCTATGGCTACAAATCACGGGAGCGCACTCTACATTATCATGAGTCACATCTGTTAGCACAAAGTCCCGTCTATGAGAAGCAGAATATCTACTATACACCAATGCCGTGACATTGATTCATCATCCAGGGTTTGGGAAATCTGCAATATATTCCTCGCCAACGCCACTTCCACCGATGATTGGTAGCATTGCTCTCACACCAAATATCCTAGGATTTTATGGTGGTCGCCGCGCCCAAAGTGCCGGCCAGGATGGTCTCACCGACGGCGTGTTCCCGTCTACCAACAGGTTGTCGAGCAAGAGGGCAGGCTGGATGGTCGGGCCGGCCGTGATGGCGAATGGGACAGAGCTAAAGTGCGAGTCGATGACCGTGAGGCTTCCAGTGCCTTGGACCCGGGCCCCATTGACGGGGCCACCGAACTTCGTGCAGTCAAAGGCAATGAATGCGGCGTTGACGTATATGTTTTGCCATGTCCAGTCCCAGTCCCAGATCATCGAGGCTGCGATGGCCGGTAAGGTGAGAGGCTTCTGGCTGTGAACTGCTGGCTGCTGACACGCATGCCAATGTTGCCGCCGAAAGAGGTAACATCGGACATGAAACCACCCGACCCATTCTCGGTAATGATACCAACGGCGGTGGTACCGCCTCCCAGCAGCATGGTGATAGCGACAATCTGGATCGATGTGGATTGGGTTACCTGCCAATGGTGCCCGCGGGACATAGGTCTGGTCCTCTGAGGCGTTCTCGTTTGGCATTTCAGTCGGGTCAATGGCCAGGTTGCGGATCTGGCGAAAGAATTGGTTCTGGTTAATGTACTATTCGCTCCTATTGCCGCCTGTGATGTATACATCTGTGTTGATCAGAGCAATGCCCTTGAACGTGGGGAGACCCTTGATGGGCTGGCAGTGGGATCGCTAATGAATTGCGTAAAGTAGTATTGGATCAGTGGTGAGTATGATTGATAAATAACTTCAATTATCTATTTAAACAAGTCAGAGAAACTACGGTTAAATAGAATTACTTTTGTATTACTACATTAATTACCAACCCGTGAGTATAGCTACATCTAGTGGTCACCACCCTATGTCTGATAATTAATAAAGGGAATTATTATTTAGCACCCCAGTTTCATTATCCAGCACCCCATCCGTGGTAATGTCACGCATTTGCCGCTGTCTCTACTGTCTCTACTGTCTCTACTGTCTCTACTGTCTCTACTGTCTCTACTGTCT